>JAJJMB010003267.1:789451-809411 GCA_023531105.1 Papaver atlanticum | reverse complement strand
TAGAACCTTTCACATCCAAATCCATCTTTCCAAAGAACTTTTTAATTTCCAACATCATGGATACTGCCTTCTCCATAGTCATGGAATTTTCTAGGAGATCATTCATTTTCACACTCAAAACATCATTGACTTTCTTTGGTATCCACTTCTGAGTGCGTTTAAGAACAATCGGAACCTTCTTCCCATTACTCTCTTCTAGAATTCTTGGAAGAGAATCGGATTGACTATTCTTTTGCAAGTTAGTCTTTCTCCAACTGGGAGCATCGGATCTTGTCTTCGCCTTTACGAAGTTATCCTTTTGATAACCATTACGATTGTGAAAAGGATTCGTATGACGTTTATAGGCAAATCTAGGTTTATCACAGCACTGATTCCTTTGCCTAAAGGTGTGATAATTACAACCTGTAACGTTAAGGGGATTAGTCTTAACATATGATCTTGGTTTCACAACTTCTTGTGATGCCCAAACAATAACATCATAAAGTTTCTCATTCCTTATACGGAAACGACATCTCCTTTCCAGGTGACCTTTATTTCCTCAATAGTGGCAAACATAAGGAATGTTCTTACCTCGATCCGTGTGTGCTGACTTTGGAGGTTGATATACTTTGCTCTTTCAAACCTTAACTGCTGGTGAAGGTGTTTCACTTTTTCCATCAGTGGAAACCTTTTGTTGAGAAGTATCACTAGCCTTGACAAATTTTACCTCTTTGCTTATACTTGGAGCATCTATTCCCTTATAGCCCAATCCTCATGTATCACGATAATTTTTACTTTCTCCTAGCATAGTGGTTAATTTACTTGAACTAGTATTGAACTTTTTCAATTCATCTTCCAACATCTTGATTTTATCAAGAGCAGCGGCTAAATCAGCCTCAAGACGTTTTTCTCGAACGATACAAGCACTTTCTCTGTCATCAAAACTTGTTTGCTAGGAGGTAATCCTTGCTTCAGATTATGCAAGTTTCTCTTCCAACAAAAAATACTTTTGATAAAGATTATCACATTCAAGTGACTTTATACGTAGGTTTTCCTCAGAATCCTTGAGGATCGATTCGAAACATAAACACCTGAGTAACATCTTCTCAATTTCTTGTTTTATCGACAGAGAGGAGTCAGAAGACGTGTGACATGAGAAGTTGTCAACTTCTTGTTTTTCAATGAATCCAATATATTAACATACTCTGAGACTTCCTCATCAACATCTCTATCAATATCTGAGTCTCCTTCATCAGAAAGTTCATCCAACTGTTCTTCTAGGCATATTTCCCAGATATCAACAATTTCTACATCACGAGGATGTTTAGATATTGACCTAGATGTGATAGTTCTCTCATGTGAATTTAAGCTTTGAAATACATCTGGTAATTTCTGAACTGGTACGTTATTAGAGATAAACTCGTCCATAAAGTCAGATCGCTACAAACACAGACTTATAAGGTCTTAAACGTGTTTGCCTGCTCTGATACCAATTGAAAAAGTGGGGGTAAAATAACCTCACCCAATAATTCGCTTAGCAATCCTTATGGACTAACTCCAATATACTTTTAAGAGAATCAACTAGACAGTCAGACTCAATCTTAATAAAAAGTATATCAAAGAGTTATATCTCAATTTCTCGATTCAATCCTTACTCAAGCAAATAGAAATCGGCGAGTCCAATTGAATACAAGAGAAATTGAATTGAACAGTACCAAAGACCAATGTTCAAGTATCAATCAATTTCAATCAACAACCAAAGGTCGGATTTCACAATTGATTGATTCAACGCACAACCTGTGATATTTCAATTATATAACAAAATATAATACGGAAAAGAAATAACACAGACACCATAAGTTTTGTTAACGAGGAAACCGCAAATGCAGAAAATATCCGGGACCTAGTCAAAATTGAACACACACTGTATTAAGCCGCTACAGACACTAGCCTACTACAAACTAACTTCGTTATGGATTGTAGTTGAACCCCAATCAATCTCACGCTGGTCCAACGTACATTTGCGCTCCTTACGTCTCTGATCCCAATAGGATACTAAGCACTTGATTCCCTTAACTGATCTCACCCACAACTAAGAGTTGCTACGACCCAAAGTCGAAGACTTTAATAAACAAATCTGTCTCACACAGAAAAGTCTACAAGAATAGATAAATCTGTCTCCCACAGAAATACCTACAAGTTTTGTTCTGTCTTTTGATAAATCAAGGTGAACATTAATCAACCAATAACCCGGACTTATATTCCCGAAGAACAGCCTAGAATTATCAATCACCTCACAATAATCTAAATCGTATGATGGCGAAACTAGATATTGTGGAATCACAAACGATGAGACGAAGATGTTTGTGATTACTTTTATCTTGCCTATCGGAGAAATTAATCTCGAGTCAATTATTTCAATTGTACTCAATACGATAGAATCGGGCAATATCAGATCACGCAACTACAAAGAAAATAGTTGGGTCTGGCTTCACAATCCCAATGAAGTCTTCAAGTCGTTAACCTACAGGGTCTCGGTAGAAACCTAAGGTTAAAGGAGAATCGACTCTATCTTATACAACTAGTATCACACGGGAGGTGTGGGGATTACCTTTCCCAGTTGCTAGAGTTCTCCTTTATATAGTCTCCAAATCAGGGTTTTCAATCTAAGTTACCTTGGTAACAAACAATTCAATATTCACCGTTAGATGAAAACCTGATTAGATTCAAGCTAATTTCTTTCAACCGTTAGATCGAACTTAGCTTGTTATACACACATGAAGTATACGTCATTTAGGTTTGTGTAACCGTACCTAAACGTGTACAAGTCGTTGGTTCAACAGTAGTTAACCAAATGGTTAGCCATATGAGCACTTTCATATCAACCTTATTCATCTTCACCATAACTAGTTCAAATGACTCAAATGAACTAGTTTAATTGCTTAGATCTCGTAGAAGTATACAAGACACAATCGAAGCAAAATTGGTTTTGATTCACTTGAATCGATTCATGAACTTTATAGCCACGGTTTGCAAATATGCATTTCTTAGTTTATATAAATTTAAGTTCACGAATAAACCAATTTTAGAAAGTAACACACTTAAGTATGCGTACAGGTATGCGTACTTAAGTAACCGTATTTGAGTTTGATTTGGTTTTCAAACTCAGCAGAAATTCACGGACGTGAACTTTCCGCCAGTATGCGTGCGGGTACGCCTACTTAGGTAACCGGATGAGTTGGTTTTGATTTCAAAACTCAGCAGAAATTCACGGACGTGAACTTCCGCCAGTATGCGTACGGGTACGCATACTTACCCAGTCTCCATCAACCATTTCGTATACACACAAGTATGCATACATTTGGTTCCCGGTTTTTGACTTATACACTAATGTGCGAACACACTATATATGCTTATATCCAAAGATGGTTACATATTCTAAACTCTTTATTTCAATCATTGAAACATTCTTAGAGGATGTTAAATAGAGGTTATTCACACACTATTTTTCATCAAAGCAATTTTCAAGATATTGAAATAATCATCATGACTTTCATCACTTGTAAAGATGAACTTGTCCAAAGCGAAAGCTTACCAACACATATTTCGAGAGCGAGATAAACTCGATTTGAAATAGCAAATGTGTATAATCGAAGTCTATATAGTAATACGACTTTTGTCTCAAGATAGGAGATAGAGTAGATAGACTTTTTGAGTGATAGATAAGTTCAAGTCTCCACATACCTTTTAGTCGATGAAGTTCCACCCGTTCCTTGAGTAGTTCTTCGCCTTTGTATGATGAACGCCGTGGAGACTAGAGCTCAACTACACTTTCTATCCTAGTCCGAGACTTATCTATAAGTAGACTAGAAATCAAGACTTATAATTTTGGCAAATAAACTTGACAACAAGCTTGAGATAGCAACGCTTGCGAGTTCGACCGAGCAGTGCTCTAACAATAACACTAACCATCATACCATTCTGCAGCTCACATCATTCAAGGCTTTGTATGGGTATTCTCCTCCACATTTAGCCTTTCTTGCTGAAGCAACTACCTTAGTGGCAGTTGTTGAGGAGTTCTTGCAGCATAGAGATGCTATGTAAGACATCTTGAAGGAATCTCTCAGTAAGGCACAAGAAAGAATGAAGATGCTTGCAGATAATACAAGAAGTGATAGGACATTTGAGGTGGGTGATCAAGTTTACCTAAAGTTACAACCATATCGTCAGTCATCCATAGTAGTAGGTGCATTTTCAAACTCTCGGCTCGTATTATGGGTTATTCACTATTGTGAGTGAGATAGGCCAAGTGGCCTACAATCTGGATCTACCCTCTCAGTCCAAAATCCATCAAGTCTTTTAGGTATCACAGTTGAAGAAAAAGATAGGTGCTTCTGCTACAACAATGCCTACTCTTCCGCTAGTCGATGATGGAGGAGAGATAACCTTAATACCTATAGCTGCTTTGGATTTTCGACAACTAACTCGTCGAGGTACATCAGTTTCTCAGGTTCTTATCCAATAGTCCCATATTACACCCGCTAATGCTACTTGGGAGGATGTAGCAAATGTTGAAGCCCACTTCTTAAATTTTCAGCTTTGAGGACAAACCCTGATTTCAACCAGGAGGTATTTTCATGTCCCGGATGGTGGCCCTTATCAAATAGCACTGGTGGGATGGTTGTTAAGTTATTTTAGTGGCTTAGGATATAGGTTTTGCATTAATTAGTCGTTAAGTTTAGTTTAGGGTTAATCAGTTTTAGTTTTGAAGGCTCCAGATCCTCCCACGTGTAAGGCTACGAGTAGCCCGGGAGTTGTTTTTAGGGTTTCTCCTTCCCAATTTAATGAAGCCAAGTTGTAATGATTAGGGAAATTAATAGAAATTTATGAATTAGGTTGCGCTCTTAGAGTGTAGAGTTACTATCAATCATCTTCTTTATGTATACTATCTCAGTTTATCACACATTATGACATGTTTGTCCACCGTCACGTATTCAATAAACATCAATGGGACATCACAGGGGAACATCAAACACACGCATGTACTGCGCCAATGTGACCCCTTAACACCATATATCTTCATTATCTATGCGGAAGTGCTATCAACAAATCTAGGAGTGTTAGAAATGCAAGAAAAGCTGGCAAGACTACGTATTTCAAAGAAGGCACCACCAATCCTGCACTTAATGTATGTTGATCACATGCACAACTAAACCAGAAACATGCAACACCATCCAACAGATTCTCCTTGCATATTCGTCATCGGTTAGCTAAGAAATCAATAAAAGCAAGTCGGCCATCATACATCACCCTAAACTAATACCTCCAACCAGAGATTGGCTACAAGAAACTTTTGGAATCAACACTTCACCGGATCCACCAATATATCTGGGGGTTCCATTCATATAGGGGAGAAACTCGACACACATCTATGCGGACTTATTGAATAGAGTCCAGCGTAAAGCACAAGGATGGATAACAAAGTGTGTTAACCAGGCCGGGATATTAGTGCTCATCAACACGGCTCTCACCCCCACAACCAACCACTTAATGCAAACCAAAATGTTGCCAGAGCATGTGCATAAAATCCTGGACAGAATTGCGAGAATTTCTTTTGGGGCCATAACGAACAAACAAGAAAAATCCACTCCATTGGATGGGACAATCTATCCAGGCCAAAAGCACAAGGAGGAGTGGGAATTCGGAAAAGCAAACAACATAATCAAGCATTGTTACTAAAGAGAGTGTGGCATATGCACAATGATCAACTCTCCATCTGGAAGAAAATATATGATGACAAATATCTGCACAACGAACCACCACTAGAGGCCTCACAACCCATTCCGACCAGCCCAGCTGTAAGCCCGTACTGGAAAAGTTTAGCTAACCTAGTTTTTGTTTTGCATGAAAAATGTTTTAAGAAAATTGGCAGCGGGCAAACAACATGCATCAAGGATAACTGGATACCACAGCTAGCTACCACTCCTATATCAAGCCTTCCACCAGACACAAAGGTAGCTATAACCTCATACACCAACACACAAACTCTTAGAATCACCAGCTCATCTTTTCATCATTCGACACCCAAACCCCCAAAAAGATCATCATATCCATTTACCGGAACATCCAACTCTAGATACATTTCTTTGGTCGTATTTCAAGTGTGGCAATTACACAACAAAAGCTGGGTATGAAATCATTACCCAACCACAACAACACCAGCAACCACCATCTCACAACAATACCAACACCATCAAAAATTAACAATCATCACCCCCATCCCTCACCTCTGTGAACTATAAGTACATCTAGAAACTTAATTGTCCACCAAAAATCAGGCTTTTCTTGTGGAAAGCCACTCTGGAAGGACTACCAACCTTAAACAAACTCCACCACATGAACATCACACCCACCAACATGTGTCCAGTTTGCAACAACAAAAGAGAGACGGCTCATTACATTCTTTTTAAATGCACTCAAGCCAAACAACTTTGGAATCTCATGCTAACACACCTACCAAGAAGCCCGAATCCAAGATCAATACCCCCACAACAACCAAACAATCTGAAGGACATACTTGATAAATCCTACCACCCACAACCACAATGTTGTTCAGCTTCACATTATGGCATTTATGGCTGGCAAGAAACTCACATGTTTACAAGAGAATCAGACAATCACCTCAACAAATAAAGAGTATCGTTCTAACAATATCAGCAGAATACCAATAGGCCCAACAACACATCATTTCGTTACTCCCAGAAGACTCAACTCCAAAACAGAAGCCTACACAAACCTACAGCGAACCAACTATCCTGATCTCATGGCAAGCACCTCCTCAGGACTGGATCAAGATCAATTCAGACGAAGCAGCAAGAAGCAACCCGGGACCGGCAGGACCAATATGAATTTGCATGAACTATATGATGGCAATGGAAGCACCGTTAGGTATAACAACAGCGATAGTAGCGGAGACTTGGGGCCTTCTTTTAACAACAAGAATAGCAAAACAGCAGTCGTGGCCAGTGGTTGGTTTGAAGAAGATTCCCAAGCTCTTATACAGTTACTTCAAAATTAACAACACACCATTTCATGGTACCTAAAAGACATGATACAAGAAATTAAAATGTTAATGGCAGGTAATCCACACACTAAGACAACCCATGCTTACTGAGAGGCAAATCAAACAGCGGACAAATTAGCAAATGAAGCAGTTAGATCACCAACAACAAAACCCAACAAGGACAACAACAAGAATATGGAATCACACATGCCCAAACTTCATTTCTAATATTGTACTAGACGATAGGAATGGGGTTACTTTCCCCCACATTCCAAGAACTGTGACTACTTAATGTTAATACATGACTTCATTCAACAACAACAAAAAAAAAAAAAAAAACAGTGACTACAATAATACTTGAATAATATAAAACTCTCTGGTGCATCACATATCAGCATAAACATCCCAATTTAATCGTACAAAATGTAAGTACTAGCTACCTCAGCAAGGGATAGTAGAGCTTAAAGATAGCGAGTACTATCAAACCATACAAAATTCGATTTCATTAGAATTTGCCTTTGTCTAAAAATAAAATGTAGCAAAGTAAGAAAAATAGGGTAAGCGTATTGACTTAGCATGCTATTAAAGTTGACGTCTAGGGTACGACCCTCTCCAAGAATATAGTGATTTTTTTTCCATGAAGCTCCCTATATCAACTTGTATTTGACTACTAATTTATACATTTTTCTTTAAGAGATCTCACATGCCTGTTTACAGGGGCGGAACTAAAAAAAATTTCCATGAAGCTCCCTATATCAACTTGTATTTGACTACTAATTTATACATTTTTCTTTAAGAGGATCTCACATGCCTGTTTCCAGGGGCGGAACTATGTAGTGACTTGGGAGCCAGCCCAAGGTCCAGAAAAACTTACATTTTATAGTGCAGTTGTGTTTGGTTAAAAAGAATCAAACCTAAACAATAAGCTTAAGCCAGCCCAAATCAAGGCAATTTATTTTTAAGCCACCCCAACATTCATCTTCTAGCTCCGCCACCGCCCCTTTACCATTTGCTTCAGTTACTTCAACCTATACGGTTATTTAATATAGTGGATTATTTTTTCTGACAAATGTCGGTGTGAATTTATTTCCACAAAAGTCGAGCAGGGTTAAATTATAGGAAATCTTTATTGAAGTTATTGACTCTTTAATAGCCTGACACATAGTATCATTAAATCTTCATTGAAGCTGTACCAGTAAATCTTATACATTTATCGACTCCAAGGTAATCCAAAATCACATGAAGAACGTAAATCTTATACATTTATAACTTCTAGATTCATGTCAAATCTAATGGTGAAAGCCTTGAGCTCTGGGTTCTAACCATCACAGTATAACAGTCTTATGTACTTTACATTTATTATCACCCCTAAAAAAAAAAGAATATCAAAGAGTATTTATCTTTTTCTTCTATGCAGTGAACAATCTCTATAGGACAAGTTAAACAGGCTTACGAGACACAACAGTTGCAAACAAATTTACATGTGAAGAACTACGTAAAGTGTATCATTTCCTTCTTCTTTCTCACCCTCTTTCATCTATCTATACTAGAAAGGGATGGATTACCCTTGTATAGGAACCTGATAAGAGAACAAGCAAGCAACGACTCATATTGCACAAAATCAACCATAAACCAAAAATAAAATACCGGTATCTTCTTCTTTTCTTTTCCTTGTACTCTGTATCTATTTTCTTTCACTATGAACAGCTAATTAGAAGCTTTGCCTTGTTAATTATCTCTGCCGAGGCTTGTTCTGATAAATTGGAGGTCTACTTGAGTTCCGTGAAGGTTCTGGGATCTCAGGAACTTCAGAATGTGTAGGTAAAGGGTTGACATAGCTTGGGGCTGTTTGCTGCTCAGGAATTCCGTCTGACTCTGGATTACATTCATAGATGAAGCAAGTTTCAAAAATAAAATTCCGGTTAAAGAAAAAGATCGCCATTACAAACTGAAGTGATTCAATTATTTTACCAAATAGAGACTTGATTGATGGCCGTTTTGGCTTAGTAGTCTTTTTCTTTATCTCCGCTACATTAAACAATGAAGACACAACAGTTAGCTACTTCACGAAGAAATAATATAACATGTAATGATGCAGAATCCATATGATCAAGAATTGAGCCACAAATAAGAATAAGAGTTACTATATGAGGCTTTATCCCCGTCCTATATATTCCTAAATTAACTGAAAGAGAAACTAGAATATGTGAATGAGGAGCAATGATCATGGTCTAAATTCATGTGGATGTGAAAGGAAAATACAGCCACCATAAGCTACATCAGACAGGCTTAAGATTTAAACATATACATAGGCTTTCCTACGAAATGCTATATGAGAGAGAGAGAGAGACCAATGCCAGGAACATGATGCTCGTTAACAATCTCAAAGTTTTTGTATGTATATCCAACAAAATTCACATCCTTCGAGGAGAGCATCTGAAGACATTGGAGCAAAAGAATAAATAATTAGTCACATGTTATGTTACAACGACACATCTAAAAAATAAATAAAAAACAGCCGTGTCAATACGGATTTACACGGACACGCGTATTAATACTCCAATACTTCAAGATACAACTCAGTTAGAAAACTTTGAGTAAATTATTAGATATCAACTGCTGTCGAGATAAATCAATACCTTAATATTATAAAACTTAGGTATTTTACTAGTTTCTACAAGAAGTTTTAACTTTAGTAACAAAATATTAGTCCCAAATCTGTCCACCGATCTTGCTCTACATATTACACGCATATATCTTGCAAATTCACTACCTTATATAGTTATATATCCATGTTAAACTACTAAATTCAATGATATTTGTATTCTGTGAGCCGTATCCACGTATTTTAGTTTTTTAAGTTGTCGTGTCGAAGTAGCATATTGGATACAAGACATTGACACCGTGTCCTTGTAACACAGGTCACATGGAAAAATATTGGCATACATACAAGCAAACATAGATTAAGTTTATATGAGGAAGTATTATTTGTAGAGAACTATCTTAGCAGCTCAGAAATAGATCACATAGTGGAGGCTACTCATGCTTAGCAGGTAATTTCGTGCTGATGGTTTGAACATATTATTGTAACTGAGACTCTGTTGCAATGTTGTACATGCTTACAGCTTACGCACAAGGAAAATTCATCAGCTGGCTGTACCAATCAATTAATGAAACGGCTAGGATCATACGCAGTCAATCAAAAATTGTTGAAGATCTTTAGGGTGAATTCTCTAAACATTCTGTGGCTGAAAACTAAAAATCAATGCCATACGGGCTTCCCTGTTTGTGTAATTGATTCATTATTGCGAGGTTACAATTTTTGCATGAATTAGAAACTTATTTCGACCAACTTGATGTTATGCTTAGTCCACTTATATATCTATGACACAATTTTATTTTCAACAGACAGTTTGTACCAGCAACGAGCTCTACTCAGTATATACAATTGGCCATCGCAAGATACTAACCGGTTACCCCAGGTAACACGCAAAATACTGAGCTAACCGGTTACCCCAGGTAACACGCAAAATACTGAGTTGGGAAATTATGATATTATGAAATCAAAGCTATATAAAAAGAAGAAGAAAAAAATCCGACACTTACTTTCCTCCAGGGACCTGATTTTGATGGAGCTTGACTTTGATCCCCCGACTGCATAGGTGCACTTGTGTAATCAGAATACATGTGAAATGAAGAAAAATATTCACAAAAGAACACCCACTAATAGGCCAAGCCTATTAAAATTTCCATATCTAAGAATTTTGCCAGGGTTGAGAGCAGGCACCACCAGCAAGACAAGCTATACAAAAGCTTTATCCTGCGAAATTCATGCTCATCATACAGTCTTACATCATTACCATTACTGAACCAGCTCCTATATTTTCCTTGATTTACCTCCAAGATGAAAATAAACCTGCAGACTCATTTTGTAATACAGCATTATAGCCACAAGATACTCAAGACTCCACATCTTGATATCTTTGAATACGCAGTCATGGTTTTAAAAAGCGTTTCGCCTCGCGCTTTAATACCCGCTTTTTTGCGCTTCACCTCCAAAACGCCTTAATACTTACGCTTTGCTTATAAGTTTTGTCTGTCAGTTTTTTAGGGGATTTAAAGCCCCAAAACAGGCTTTAGACGCCTGTTTAGCGCTTCTATAACTTGAAGTAATATTAAAAAACCCTCAAACTATTCTATAATCTCATTTAGCTACTTGTTTTAGACATTTCTTTTCCCTTCTTCCTCTTTTATTTTGTGAACTCTAGCCAAGCTAGGAAGTGTACCAAAAGTATTAGTCTATTATCTTTACCCTTTATTATGGTGACAACTTTCAAGTTTTTTCTATAGATTTATAAATATTTATGTATTTAGCGAAGCGGCGCTTTGATAACGCTTTTTAGCAGCGTTTTACGCTTTGCTAGGAGAGCGTATCGATTTACGCTTTCGCTTTTAAAACATTGTACGCAGTATTTAAAAAAAATGATCGACAGGTAAGAACTAATGTCTTCCATCTATGATGAAATAAAAAGGAGAAACAATGGCACATCCCTCTACTCACTCATCCTACAATGTAATTCTCACTCATTCAACAATCAGCGAAGATCCCATAATAATAATGCAAAAAGTGTGTTCATAAAGATCCAAAAAACAGCAATATTAGCTATATGATGAAAGGATAAAAGTCTTATGGCTATTTTTCTTGGGGTGGGGCATTAGGTGGGGAGGTGGGGCCTAAATTACAGGGGTGTGGTGGAGGGAGGGGATCAAAGACCATAAATGTATAGGCTAGAAATGCACTATCTTTTACCTAAGATCAAAATGGGTCCTAGAATACAATGAATTGCCTGCTAGCTTTAAAGAGCTACAGTGCAGGATAGCACATTAGCACTAATCAAATTTTTCTCTGTTTCTTTCTAAGAAGAACCCCTATATGGCAGAACAATGCTGTGGCATCAGGGTTTTTAACATAACCTACAATTTTAGTGCCTCAACACCACCTTTGACAACATATATATTACAAGTTACAGAACATACGGAATCCACAAAGACATGAAGCATAAAACTAAGCAGAAAATGCAACATCAAACGCACCAGTTCTTGGGGATGTTCATGAGTTCTTTCAAGCGTGTTGCAGTGTTGGTATAAAGTTAGACCATTAAATTTTATCCACTTAGCATAAAAAAGATGATAATATAAATTAAGATACCTCCTCAAACTTCTCGAAATTCTGAGTATCCAGTTCATCTTTAACCTCGGGTATGAATGCAGCTTCCATCTGATACAACCTATCCCATTGAACGCCTTTAAACCATGGGTGCGCCTAAGAATATTCAGCATCAACCACACAATATTCAGCATTCCTATCATTTTACCAACAAAATAAATAAATAAATAAATACATAAAAATGCGAACTTTAATTTCATAAGCTCCTTTAGTCCCAAGCCTCTGCTCCACATTGCACAACAATTTTCTGATGAGGTCCTTAGCCTCTACAGACAGCTTTGCTTCCTCTGGGAATTTCAAATGAGTCCTCCAATTTACAATCTCCATAAAATTTAGAATTATGTGTTAGATACAGAAATAATAAGAAAGTTAAAAGATCATGTTACAATCGACGGTATTAGGAAAGAAATAAGAAGGCTTCTGAAGTTTGCATCAATTTGTGATACATCCTATAAAGTTGAATCTGCTGTATAATGCCATATTGAAAACAAAACGTGTCTAGCTGTTTGGTTCTGAACCATGAACCAATTTTAAATTGGTCATACAACAGCAAAATCTAAGTTCGTCACCAGTGGAAAGTAGTTTCACTGAATTGAACTTACCATGTTAATGAGATTCTACAATTAAAAAATCTAAAATCATTTAGTACAGGAATACAATGGCGGATCTTAACATAATCTGGAATAGGTGGTTTGATATTATCAAGACAACAACAGTAACTACAATAATACTTGAGTAATACAAAACTCTCGGGTGCATCACATAGCAGCATAAACATCCCAACTTCATCATTTCTACAGAAAGAGGTAATTTTCAATACTTCAACTTATTGTTAAAGAACTAAAAGATACTTAGCCAAAATCGCAACGTAGATGATAATAGTACTTGTATTTTCAAACAGGCCCCGTGTTTAACATTTCATTATATTAGCAATCAGCCTAAAGTTGATTTTTTGGGATGCATTCAACAATAAATCCAAGATGTAATCAATTTAAATTTTCAAACTCATGCTAAATACTCATACTTTGTTATTCATATGGAGCAACTATTGGTAGATATTAATTATTCAAAAATTCGCTAATGTCTATCTAATGTACACATGTACCTTTCTGCAAGTAAGGATTGCCTCTTCAGAGTAAAAAGGTGGATAACCCACAAGCATTTCATACATAATCGCTCCAAGTGACCACCTATAAGAAACAAGTTAAGAAATACGCAACAAATATGGTATCAGAAGGAAGTCATACATGAAGAATGTCTAACCAATCACACTCCATTCCATATCCTTTCTTCAGTAGAACTTCTGGTGCAATGTAGTCGGGCGTCCCGACGGTAGAATAAGCCTGAATCATGATCACAATGAAAATGAAACCCTCCAGTTAGGGGACAAAAAAAAAAGAGCTAACTGATTGCACTCGGCAAATTGTAGAAGCGGTTAAATCTTGTAGCCATTTAATGTGTTAAGTGAGAGATGTAGATTACAACAATTGAATGCCCATAACTACTTTTTCAAACAAGCTAAAAAAGAATTCAATGAGTGATAAAACTAGAGTACGGTCAACTGGTATACATCATTACTTATGACAATTAAAATCCAGCTACTTTCATCTAAAAACACAGCATTATCCATTGCAATTTAATTTTTTTCTAAGATATTGCCAGAGCCAATGGGAAGGAAGAAGCTTACCAACATTCGCCTGTTTTTTTGCCAATGTAACAATTGTTCCTGTTGTGTTCGCCTTGGAGCAATAGGCCCATTTAAATGCTTATCACTATCCAATGAAGGTTTAACACCAGGGTCGTTCACACTAAGTTGTGGAAAACTACTACAATCCAAGGGCTTACACAATCCAAAATCTGAAAGCTTCATATGGCCAAAGCGATCTAGCAATAAATTATCCGGCTTGATATCCCTGTAAGAAATTACAAATTCGCACTGCAATTATTACTTTAAGAGTTAAATGCAACAAAATCTAATAACCACAATGCACAAACAAATATGATATGAAGATCAGATATGCCGGGAGGATTATCTAGTGGCACAGCAATATGGTACATTTGTAGCATCATAGCAGAGGTAACAGAGAGAGATCACCCATAGAGAGAAATATTTACCAGGAACATTCCTGAGCTCCTAACCGACTGAAAAATGTTCAGATGGCCTGCTAAATTGTATTCTAAACCATTCCGTCAAATTGATTACCAGGGTCATCTTGATGCATTTCGGTTTGGCATAGGATTCAGTCGTTCGTTAAAATTTGAGTCAGTAATTCAAATTTTGCACATACAAGGGCGGTTAAGTCTTTTTCTATAACATATCTCTATCAATGGTAATATACAGGGCATTAAGCATGTTGGGTAGGCTAGGAAAAATCACAGAGTTTTCTCCTCTCCTCTATTAAGCACGGACAGTTTGCTCAAATAGTGCTAATGTAAAGTCCAGTCCGTATCCTTCACTATGTTCTGTAGCACTGGATATTTAGTTGTAGCGCATAATGATAGAATTCATTAACTGGAACCTCTACCATGTGTACTATATGATCTACATAACAAGTCTAGTTTCAAATGATGAAGATGGTAAAACTGCTTGATAAAAACCTGTGAATATAATTGTGCTTGTGAATAGATTCGATGGCAAGAACTGTCTGTCCAACATAGAATCTAGCCTCATCCTCACTCAAGGTATCTTTGCGCATTAGCAATGTCATCATGTCTCCGCCAGGAAGATATTCCATAACCAGATACAGAAACTCTGTGTCCTGAAAGGAACAGTAGAGCTTGACAATGCAAGTACTATCTACCTCAGCAAGGAGATTCCTTTCGGCTTTAACATGCTCCACCTAAAAAATGTGAACTTAAATGACGTCAATTTATGAAACTAGAATATAAATATACAACATGGGCATGATATAAAAATTATAAGTAGCATATGCCGCATAACACCTTGAGACCATGCTTTGATAAAAGAAGGTCTTCCTAAACGTTGCTGTTAGATTTACTAATAGAGAGGATAAATATGTACTTATGAAAATATGGGTTATAACTTATATATTTACTAAACTCATGGCTTTGTAGCCTATATATATGACAAGCCTAAAATGTTGATGTTTAGTAATTTAATATTAAAGTGAACTTGCAGAAGATATTAGATTCACAAATTAAGGTGATATGTTCTTTAAGTAGAATGGATTCAGATTTCCTTCTATGCTAATAGCTATACTAAGTATCCCTTTGCTTAAAGGTTTCAGAAACGCCATGTATGATTTACAGGAAATAAGAAAGAAAATCTGTTTAAAAAAATACCTGGCCTCTGCGAAGCATCTCTGCTTTCTTCAATTTTTTCATCGCATAAACTTGCCCAGTGGTCTTTTCTCTACATATTCTTACCTGAAATAGTTAACCAATCTGTATGTTCAAACATCCTTGGGAATATAATTTTAAAATGCACAAGATATAGATCAACATACAATCTCTACCAACGCCCTTAAGAATGAAGAACTAAAAGACTACCAATACATATTAAGAGCTAAAATGCTATGTTTTCCTCTGCTAAATCAACTATCTATCTTTTGATAATAAATAGGCGATGAGGTGGAGTGCATGAAAAAGGAATAAATTCTAACCATCATCAAAAATCCATCAGACGCCTGAGGTGTGCAAATACAAATTTGCACAAAAATTGAATACACAATAAATCCAGGATAACTAAGCTATTTTTTTAAACACGATAAAGAAATCTTCGTATGACGAAGACAGACCTCTCCGAACGCACCACGCCCTATTATGGTCAGAAGATCAAAATCATCAACACCCATTTTGTGTCTCTGAAGGCGCATATACTCTGTCTCTTTTTTCTCCAAGTATTTCAGAAGGTTATATTGATCTTCCTCAGAAACTTCACCATCAGCCAGCTTCCTTTCCAACACCCAACGCCTGAAAAATTTGGAGACACAATATGAGTAACAGAAATTTAGAAAGGTGTAAACTTTTTGTATCATTGAGAGCTGTATTAAAAGTTCAATATATGTATTATAAATTGAAGAATGCAGAAATTCATACCATCACAGAACGTGAAAATGTTTTTATAATTAGTGTTTTTTGGACATGAATTACAGGAACCAAAATATTTCCCAACTTTTAAGTTTGGTCCCTTTAGATGAGAATTGAACATGGTAAACCATAGCCAACTCCATTTTAAGAACTGAAGTTGTCTTTTCCCTCTTGGAAATGACTTCAAAATGCTTCTTTGTCTGATACAGAAGGAGCTCGTGTACCAGCCACACAAACCAAGTATTAGGTAGACATTTCCTATCTCTCAATCAGGTTTTCCTACTTCTCCAATACTTTCCTTTGCCTCACGTACCATTGGCTTAGCACACCCAGGCACTATTTCTTGATCCGGTCATAGTAGGATTAGCTGCCACAGGGACTCTAATTCTTGACATCTTGATCACAGCTACGTTTTCTTAGTCAAGCACCATTATATCAGCTCAAGTCACACATGTCTCTACTTCCATCTGGTCAAACTTGTTTAATTGACTATGGAGCTTATGAGTGCATTTCCAAATAGTCTGCTCTTTTTCCACTTAGTGAGCACACATAAATTTCATTCTGTTGACAGTATCTCAGGACGCCATGTAACTACTGCGTTTTCTGGTCGCATATGGATCATTAACTCTAGTATCGATTAACTAGAACTGACGTGTATTTTTCAGTTGCAGTATCACCCATCTCACCTTAAAAAAAATTCATACTCACTTTTTATAGCACAGAAGATAGCAGTAACTATTTTGAAATTGAGGTGGATAAACTTCACCTTCACGATGTTGCTTCATCAAGTGCAGTGCAACCCAGTAGTACCAGAAATCCCAGACAAGAATGTACTCTTCTGACGTTATCATGTAGGCTAGTATATACTTCCTACTAGGAATCACTCGTATTCTCTTCACGCAAATCACGTTTGCACAATTCGGAATTGCAAAATCACAACAATTGAACCCTTCCAACTCTTTCACGTGTCACACATACAAATCCGTCCGAATACTGTAAGTTTCACTTCGATAAACTTCTTTCTAGTCATTAGATTTTTGGTATTCTGCACTCTGATCCTTCCACAGTTGCTTCATATTCTGTATCTCATCAGTTGGTTTCGGAGAAGCAGACTACATGTATTGTCTCTTGACATTAGATAAGATACTTGAAGAAAATGGCATCCTGATGATCTAAAATAAGACACTTCAAGGATTTGACGCATGACCAGATGGACAAGTGAAGAGCTGGATCTAAGACAGCAAACACAGTATCTACTATGGCTCTGCCTTGAACTGTTAATTTTCCATAGGCACCCAGCAAATCATCTTCAAGTAGGTCCAAAAGCAACACAAATATGGATACCAGAAAAAGCAAATGCACCAACGCACTAAATTACTACAAACAAGAAAGGCTCAAAGAAGAAATAAGTGGTATGAAACAGTGGTATACCTTTCCTTTCTGTCTTGCAAAGACTTCATCTGAGACTTGTAATGATTCTCAATGTACTGCTTCGCAGCTGCGACCTTCTGTTTGGTGGCACTTGAAGGTGCTTCCTCACCGGGGCCCTTCTGTAGGTCCTTTCCATTTCCCACTTCATTCTTTTTTATTTCCGCAGCTTTTGGTTTCTCTGATCTGGGTTGAAACTTATGAAACCAACTCCTCGCAGAATCCATTTTTTCAAGCTTAACAAGTCAATCACATATAATCATGATTTTTCATAGTATACGCATGAAACCAAGCTCCGAATTTTCTTCCCTATACTCCAAAAGCCTGAAATATTTGACATAGTTTACAACTTTCACTGGGATGTAAGATATATTCACCAAAAACTGTAAAAAAAAAAAAAAAAAGTACTAGACAAAATATTTGTTAGAAAGAGTAATTTCACGAGAAATTTTGCTCAGAACTACAACCAGGAACTTAATATAATTCTCCTTCCCTAATTTGATTACCAAATGAAAATTTTCTGACATCTTCGTTACTTAAAAAGTAAAGTTTGTTTAATCTTTTGGATCTAATTTCTGATATCTTCTTTACTTAAAACAGTACATCTTCAATTTACAAATGATACAGTAGACTTGCCCATTTCATTGAAATCCGGAAAAATCTCATTTTTTCAACCAATTTTAACAACAGCCGGCGGACAATTCATTTCTTGTCTAAATTTGCTCCAATAAGCAAAAAAAAAACTTCATTGATCGGTTTCAAAAAATAAATAAATAAACGATTCCGCATTCTCCAAAAGAAATTTTCAGCAAATTCAGCTTACAATATACTTAACAGAACGAAATAATTTTGAGACTTCCAGTATAAAAGCTTACACTGATTTCTAACACTTTGAAACTCAAAAAGATTACTACTTCAACAGAGAATTCGGAGTATATTGTAAGAAAAACATTACCTTTTATTCGAAAGATCGCAAACCCTAATTCTTGAATATAGCTAAACGACTCTTCGTTACTTTCAACTTTGACTCTCTCTCTCTCTCTCTCTCTCTCTCTCTCTGCGAAGAAACGCTTTCTATCTACCTTCCTTCAGCGCATTAACAACTTTCAAATAATTTTATTAAATATTCGATTAATTGTAATCACATCCCTCGTATTTCCAAATAGCCCAGGGAAGTCTACACTCTACACCGTTTAGGTGCTTCAAAGAAAAATCAGCAGAAACCTTAAAAATAAAAGGATTTGGAGTGCTTTTAACTAAATAAAGAAAATGCTAAAGGGGTGGGGGGTCTTAGTCAGTAAGTAAGTCAACCTAATCTTGAATAAGTACCCTTGCCAAATGCTTTGCACCAAAGACAAAGATAAGAATTTCCCTTGTTTGGGGAACTCTAACTACAATTTATTGTTGGAAGAAAACATACCTTATGCTGTCGCAAGGCATATGCAGCTCTCACATAGATTTATCTTGGTTTATCTTGGAATTGCAAGGCTGATAATAAGGTACCAGTTTGCTTGGGGGTGTACCATCCCAAAGGTATAAGATGTTTTGTGTTATATAGAATTTGGTACACCCCAGGTAAATACCCCTATTAGCAATCTTGTTGAAAACGGGGCACCAAAATGACTTCATGGGGCAAACGGGAACATGCCAGCATGAATAGAAATCTATTATACTTTCGGTTATGGATTCAAATAAGTAAAGACAAGAGTAGCCCTCTAACAAATGCCAAGAATGCACAAATTATATTTCTCAATGCAAGCGTTTTAACGCATACTTGTGTTTTAGCTTTTCAACGGATGCACAATTGCTGATCCCTTGTCATTATTTTGTTAGTGGAAAAAGTTTTTGGATCCAAATCTCGTCTATTGTGATTACCAATACATTTTGCCGGTGCAATAAGAACTAACAATGAGCTACTCGTGGGAGAGTTTAAATGTTTTTATTGTATTTCAGGGGGATTCAGTAAATCAAGCATTAGACGTGAAAAAGTTCCTGAAGAATTCTTAAAATCTTCGTCAGTAAGGGAGAAGTATTGTACATATAGAGTTTTTGCAAATTAGTGAAGTACCTCGAAAACTCTTGTTAGTCGTGAGAGACTTTTAGAAAGTTCAACCAAATCCCCATTAGTGATAAAATTCCAGACTTGAAAGAATTTCATGACTACAAGGTTTATTGTGTTGGGATTCATAAAGATAGTTAGAAATCCTAAAAAC
>JAJJMB010003267.1:754693-789441 GCA_023531105.1 Papaver atlanticum | reverse complement strand
TTTTTTTAAGACTCCACAAATATCTAAGATATTCAATTCACTTAAGGTTTGTTAGGATAGTAGAGAGCCCAAAAAATACATAAGGATTCTTATGGATAATTTTAAGGATTCTATTGTGATTACCAATACATTTTGCCGGTGCAATAAGAACTAACAAGGAGCTACTCGTGGGAGAGTTTAACTGTTTTTATTGTATTTCAGGGGGATTCGGTAAATCAAGCATTAGACGTGAAAAAGTTTCTGAAGAATCCTTAAAATCTTCGTCAGTAGGGGAGAAGTGTTGTACATATAGAGCTTTTGCAAATTAGTGAAGTACCTCAAAAACTCTTGTTAGTCGTGAGATACTTTTAGAAAGTTCGATCAAATCCCCATTGGTGATAAAATTCTAGACCTGAAAGAATTTCATAACTATAGGGTTTATTGTGTTGGGATTCATAAAGATAGTTAGAAATCCTAAAAACACCTTGATATTCAATTAGGATTCATAAAGAATCACTAAATATCCATGATAATTAAATTGGATTTTTTTAAGACTCCACAAATATCTATGGTATTCAATTCACTTAAGGTTTGTTAGGATAGTAGAGAGCCCAAAAGTACATAAGGATTCTTATGGATAATTGTAGGCAAAATATGTATATTATTATTGTTAGAGCACTGCTCGGTCGAACTCGCAAGCGTTGCTATCTAAAGCTTGTTTGTCAATGTTAGTGATCGAAACTATAAGTCTTGATTTATAGTCTACTTAAACTAATGTCTCGGACTAGGATAGATTGTGTAGTTGAGCATTAGACTTCACGGCGGTCATTAATTGAAGACGAAGAACTACTAAGGAGAGCTTGTGGAACTTCATCAACAAAAGGTATGTGGAGACTAAAACTCATCTATCACTTGGAAAGTCTATTTCTACTCTATCTCCTATATTGAGACAAAAGTCGTATTACTATAGTTTTTCGATTATGCACATTTGAGATTTCGAGCTGAGTTTAACTCGCTTACATATTTATCGAAATATGTGTTAGTAAGCTTTCGCTTCAACCAAGTTCATCTTATATTCTTGACGAAAGTCAAAAGATGATCATATGAAAATCGCCGAGTAACATCTTACATGGTTTGTGTGATACAATCATTTGGTGTAGACTTGGAATGTTTCGTTATGATTATTTCAATAACTTGAAAATTGCTTTGATGCTAATAGTGTGTGAAAACGGTTATTGTCATCCTCTAAGAAAGTTTCAATGATTGAAATAAGAGTTTAGAACACTTAACCAACATTGGATTATAAACATGTTGTGCACTCTTGCATATGTGTGATCCATGTCCGGGAACCATAGTATGCATACCCGTATGCGTACCTGTTGGTTTGAGAAGTCCGGGAACTTAAGTGCGCGTACCCATACGCATACTGGCGTAGGTTTGTGATCGGAAATTTCTGCTGGGTTTGGAGGTATGCGTACCCGTTCGCATACTGGCGAAAACCAAACTTGGTCCGGCTATTTCAAGTATGCGTACCCGTTTGCATACTTGAATGGATAAAGTTCAAAAATCGGTTGTGACATGAACAAATACATTTATATAATAAGGAATGCATTCTTTGCAAACCGTGGCTATAATGTTCATGAATCGATTCGAGTAAATCAAACCGACTTTGCTTCAATTGTGTTCTTGTATGCTTCTATGAGAATATAGCAATTGAACAACTCTTTAACTAGTTTCATTTGAGTCATTTGAACTAGTTATGGTTAAGATGAATAAGGTTGATATGAGAGTGTTCATATAGCTAACCTCGGTTAAATACTGTTGAGACAACATGGTATACACGTTTAGGTACGGTTACATAAACCAAAATGAGGGTACATTTCATTTGTATATAACAAGCTAAGTTCGATCTAACGGTTTAAAGATATTAACTTGGGTTTAATTAGGTTTTCATCAACAACTCTATTCCTTTTCGAATAAAATTATTTGTTAAACCAGGTTCATCAAGTTGTGATCTGCAGGATTGTGAAACCTATTCTTGGAATCGCTTCAGAAAAAGGAATGCCCAAAAACATCAATCATATCTTTTGAAAGCTATTGATTTCTTTGATAGATCTTGTTCTGATAGCAATATTGAGCTATTGAAAGCTCATTTCAACAACTAGCATTGTTGATTGGAACTTCCTCATAATTGTGCTCAATCTCGGATAAATGAGGAAGTTCTCAAAGAACACAAAACATTTAAGTTTGTTTGAAATCCTTAAAACAATCAGTTTACATCTTGAATAGTCTGATTATTTTCTTAAATGGGACCATATTCTTTATTTGGAGTAACTTCCTGAATCCTGATATTTTCTGTCCATGCTAAGAAAGTTCATGATAAATATATACAAGAAGCTTCAGACTTTCTGGTTGTCAATGTTTCGGAAAAATCTTCATTGATTTTATTTCCGAATTTAAGCATGTCTTCACCAGATCTAATATCAAATAAAATACTAACTTATTTTGGTATTTCAAAAAAACTTGGAAACCAAAGCTTTATTTGATATATAAGACTACTTGAAGAAGCGTATCTTTCTGTACTACAAGATTACGGTTCAATATGGGTAAAGATACGATTGATATCAACTCTCAACTACGAAAGCTTGAAACTTATCTTCCAACCGAGATTAAGTGCTACTTTTCAAGAGAACATAAGAGAAATTAACTATCTCTTGAACTCATGTTTATGCTTATGTGAGATTCTGAAATTGCTCGTGAACAGCTAGAAGTTTCTGTAAAGAATGAGGAATGGCTTGTGTTAAAACTTCTTAAGATTATTGCGGATCTAAATATTTTGAAGAGACGATTCAATAAACTAAAAGAAAAGAGGAAGCTCAAAAGTTCGAACACTGAAGAATCTTCGGTTATCAAGCAAAGCACCTCTAAGGATTAAGTTGGTTTATGTAATACTTAATCTAAAGAATAGACTAATCAATTATTGATTTATTTCAATGTTTATGTAAAGTCTATTCAAAACTATCAAAAGTATGAATGATTAAGCTTTTATTTAAATCTTTTGTATCATTCTTTGTGATGGTTTCGATTGCATAGCTTGTTGTGAATGAATATCTTTTATGCTTTGCTTTCAGTTATGAGATATTATTTTGGTTTTCACTAACCTTAATTTTCGGTATCATATTGTGATGATCTGTTATGATTTGTGTGACTTTTTTATTTAGTGTGATTAAGTTCTAGCCTTTTTAGGTAGGATTTATCAAAGGATCATGAAGAGCTACTGATTAAAACTCATGTGTGAAAGTCACAATGATGCTATTATCGATTTATGTTTACATAAGTTATGTATTTAGCATAACATATGAGTTTCGGTTTAGGCTTTTACTATTAGCACATATTAGCTAAAATCGGTTTCAATCTTTTTCTGGTAAAGGTTATTGTTAAAACTGACAAAGGGGGATATTGTTAAAGCATTGGTCGATAGAACCCGCCAAGCGTTGGTATGTCAAGTTTGGTTGTCATATTTTAGTATCAAAACTTATTTAGAGTCGCTTGATTAAATGTACTAGAGTCAACTTCGTTTAGGTTAGACTAGAAAGTCTAGGAATGTTGAGACACATGAGTATTAATCTGAAGACCTGAAGATCGTGAAGATGTATTGACTACAATGAAGACATCATCCTTCCACTTGAGATTACCGATACTGACTTGACTTGTTTCCATTGCTATCGTTACTTTCAAGTCGTTTAAGTTTGAAAACATAACATCCGAGGTTATATTTAATACTCTAGTATTAGACTTGGTTATTTTATTATATCAAAGTGTCAAGGAAGAATATTTGATTACGAAGTATAACGTTTATCTTTTGAACTTCGTAAATGCGACATCGACATAATCTATGTAAATTGTTACTTGATTGTGTATTGGATATAGGTGTGATTTCATCCTAAGAAACTATGTTTATTACATTGGTTTAAGGAAGTAGATATACGAACTTGTATCGTAATCGAAAACAAATCAATAGGTATTTCGGTCCACTTTTTTATGAAGATCTATTGGATGACCAATTTGTACCTAAGGAGCTGATGTGATTTTGAAGTTGTAGTAAAAATGATTCGAACTCTAAGACTTGTGAAGATTCTAGTTTTTAAATTTAATAAAAATTATATACAAAAATATTAACAAAGTGGGCGAGAGGTACTAGGGCTTAGGATCCCACCAAATTCATTTCTTAAGGTTCAAATAATAATTCTTTTAACAATTATAGCTCAATAAAAATATAAAATAAAGTGACTCTTATTTTTGCCAAGATAGATTCTCCAAATATTAGATGTAAATGTTAAGCATGGGACATCAAATCACCTAAGTTAAGCATGACCCATCTAATCAAATGACAACTAATTAATTTAAATCATAATTTTAATTAAAATTAGTGCAAAAGTCATGAAAAGAATTAAATATAATTACCCAAGTGTGAAATAAGGCTTCCTCCATCGCCCCAATGTTGGGGTTTAGCTCATCATAGTAAACGTGCTCTCAAAATATTTATTTAGGCTCAAAATGGTTTACAAAGATGAAATAAGAGAAAATGGTGTAAAACAGGATTTTGCGACGCACAAATATCGTCACAAAATGAACGATAAAAGATAAGTGTTGTAAACACTGTTCCACAGTCGCTGGAAAGGAGTTGGGAACTGTCGCAATTAAGCGACAGTTTGCAACGACTTTCCTTTACAGGCTTTTGTTCTTCGTGTTCTTGAGTTGCAGCAGCAGAAAACTTTTCCTGCAACTCGTGTTTCTTCGCTCCGTAGCCTCCAAAACTTCCCCAAACTCTCGACCCCCTTCCTTGTACCTCTAGAAATCTATTTATACTCCTAAGCCTCATTTAATCACGCCATATCTCCCAAATAATCTTCATTTATCACTATTATTCTCTACGGCCAAAATTTCCATTTTTTGATCTTCCACGCGTTCTCAGCTGTCAACCTTCCTTATTTATCTTCTTCTAGCATCTCTGTAGTGCAACACACTCGAAACTCATGCATTACACGCCTCAAACTCGTGTCAAATTCACTTGAACCCGTGAAAACTTGTGTCCACTGTTTTGGATTGAAACACGTTATTAAGCCAATTTATATCGGAAACAACACCCATACTAGCTTCTTATATCCTCTAGGAACAATCCCAACCAATTCCAGCCCTTTAGTCTACCCAAAATTACTCCAAAAATCTGACTGAAAATCTGCCAGTGAAGGGGAATATTTTCCCGCCAAAAATATTTTTTGAATTTGGGAAGAAAGTCACCCCTTATCCATGGTCGCCCCTTATCCAGTTCCGGTGTCCCTTTAGTACATTCCCGAAATGGGGTGTAAAACACCACTTTTCGAACCAATTTCGCCGCAAGAGCTTATTTCTCTATAAATACCTACAAAGACATAAAATAACAAAATAAATACAAAATCGAGCACTAACAATATATACAATTGAGACATATTAGACACATAAATGCGTCTATCAGGAGCGAATTAAGGTAGAACCTATCTTAACTTATGTTGAGAATCAAGGTAGAAACCATCTCTACCTATCTATTGTTATAAGGTAGAACAATTCCCAACCTATTTCGGTAAGTAAGGTAGAACCGATCCCTACCTATCTATCTTTATAAGGTACAACCGATCCCAACCTATTTCGAGAAGTAAGGTAGAACCAAACCCTACCTATCTATCTTTATAAGGTAGAACCGATTCCAGCAAAACCTATTTCTAATACATGTTTGTGTGAGTTTGGAATTAGGGTTTGGTAAATAGGAAATTTCCGGATGTCGACATAATTTGAACATGTATATAATTCTTACCTTTTATTGTTCAAAGATATTCCTTAATACTCAAAGTGATCCCAAACCAAAATATTTAGAATCTTTTAAATAAGATTTTTGATTATATGTTTTTGATTTTCCAGCAATCAAAACATATCTCTTGGAAAGTTATATTAGTTAAGTGTCAAGATAATGAGAGATTTTGGAATTACAGGTTGGATATTAGTTGGAAATATGAAAACCAAAATTAGGTACTTATTGAATATGTTGAGAATATTTTCGTTTTTGGAATTCCCTTGTTGTCCAAACAACCTTGGTCTATAAATAGTCGAGTTTGTGTTTCTTGCAAACTATCTTAAGATCCAGGCAAACTTCATTCGTGTTGTTTCTGGTAGAACCGTCTATCCGGAGAGGAAAGTACCCTAATTAGGCGAAATCTATTACGATCGCTTGTTTAAAAACTTATGTGGGATCAAGAAGCTTATGAGTACCGTTGGTGGGAAACTAGATAATCGCATTGTTATTTTGGTTTTCGATTATTGATTTGATTGACTAATGGTTGTTGAGTTTTTGATTGCACCTAGTTTGATTATTCTTGCGAGCCTTCTCTTCTGACATAAGGGTCACTCAAACTGGATCAAAGTATTGACGGGATTTGTAGAACGGTTTTTAGATCTAAAGACGACTTGTGATCATCCATTATTAACAGACTCCGTTCTGTAAGTAATAGATCATAAGTGGAATCAAATTTGTATTGTGCAGGTACAATAGAAGGAAATTGAAGATTTGAAGACAAGAAGATTTTTCTTATTGGTTTTCGCATCTCGTGATTTGTGCACACATATTGATCGACTGAGATCCGACTTAGATCCGACTTATCTTAGATATATTTGATTATATAGTCGTTTAGATCGGCAACTATCATTTGGTGGTATTTTTTGATGTCTGAATCTGATAGTTAGGAATCTGAATCTAAGTTACTGATTTGGATTGTCTTACCCGACAAAGGAGTTTACTGGTTCAAACGGAAGAGCCTTTGTAAAACTCAACAAATATTTTTCTAAAAGATTATTGGAGTAGTTACCAAACAGCTTTTTTCATTTACTGTTTGGAAGACGATCAAAATGAGTTAAGTGCTTAAGACTTCACATCGGTAAAGCAACTCAAGATAATGATTTCTTTCTTGGGATTCACGTGCGTTGACCAGAAGGTTGTAGGCGCAGAAAAATATCAATTCTAGTTTTTAAGACAAGATTATGTTAGTGAATGAAAACGAATCCATAACCAATATCGTTACATCTCTGATTTGCTTTTTTCTTTTTTTTATTTTATAAAAAAACAGAAAATCCCCCCATTGTTTGCATAAGAAATCGAGACCGAATAACAATCCAAGACCTCTCTGTGGGAACGATCCTTTCTTACCCTTGCTATATAATATATTTTGAGTAGTGAGAAAGTAATATTATTTTTGACGCTTCATGATGTAAACTGATTGTTTTAAGGATTTCAAACAAACTTAAATGTTCTTTTGTGCTCTTTGAGAACTTCCTCATTTATCCGAGATTGAGCACAATTATGAGGAAGTTCTAATCAACAATGCTAGTTGCTGAAATGAGCTTTCAATAGCTCAATATTGCTATCGGAACAAGATCTATCAAAGAAATCAATAGCTTTCAAAAGATATGATTGATGTTTTTGGGCATTCCTTTTTCTGAAGCGATTCCAAGAATAGGTTTCACAATCCTGCAGATCACAACTTGATGAACCTGGTTTAACAAATAATTTTACTGGAAAAGGAATAGAGTTGTAAGTGTGATTTGAAAACCTTTGAGTAGTGGATCGTGTAGAATTTTCATGTTGACCCTGTTTTTCCTTGGAATATGATGGCATCTTTTGATAAGATTGTTTCCTTGATCTTGAATTAGATAAACGATCAATAGCAAAGCTAAATGGTCTGAAATCATTAGTTTGCTTGCATTTAAGTTGATCTTTGTCTCTTGCAGATAAATAATCCTTTTTGCTACCGTTGAAAACAATTTTAATTAACTGAGTATCAGTTAATGGATTACTTTTTGAAACAAATCTCTTTTGATTCTTGCAGGTGGTTAGGCTGTTTGAATCAGGATGTCGTCTATTAATCAAGAGATCCTGGATACTATTTAGCAAACTTTAATTCCAAACTCGCACAAATGCGTACGTGATATTAAAAATCGATTTTGCTTAAGGGAATCGGTTCTACCTTATAAAGATAGATAGGTAGGGATCGGTTCTACCTTACTTCCCGAAATAGGTTGGGATCAGTTCTACCTTATAAAGACAGATTGGTAGGGATCGGTTCTACCTTACTTCCCGAAATAGGTTGGGATCGGTTCTACCTTATAACAATATATAGGTAGAGATCGGTTCTACCCTGACTCTCAACATAAGTTAAGATAGGTTCTACCTTAACTCCCTCCTTAGGGAACTAAGTAACTAGGGGTAGATTACTTGGTCTCAACTATACGAAGTTGGCTTTGTTCTTTGTATAACGTCTTAATTATGAGAGTATTCAAAACTGGACTAGGTCCCGGGGGTTTTCTGCATTTGCGGTTTCCTCGTTAACAAAATCTTGTTGTGTGATTTACTTTTACTTTCCACAATTATAATTGTTTTATAATAATTAAAAGTAAATATATTAGTAAGTTAATCTTTATCACTTGACATTGATCTTATAGTCAATCGGTCTTGTACTGTAACTATATTAAATATATTAGTATATATATTAGTGAATACCTTGTTATTGTATTGTCTCCACTTTGTCCATAGACGATCACACTTGGTATCAGACTTATAGGTTGAAATGAAAAGATTGTGATGTACTTGGGTACCCTCGTCATTTCAATAAAAGACTAAAACCGATAAAGCTTTAAGCAACGAAAACGAGAGTCTTCACATACATCGTCTCTTCTGAAATTGAAGAGGAAACAAGTGAGCACATCATCCCAAAGGGGTGCTCAGTGGAAACTAACAACTTTCAAGTAATCACTAACAAACTTTAAAGAAATAAACAATATAAGAAAGCAATAACACATTATATACCAAACATCGAACACAACATCGAGAATATAAACTCAAGATGAGAAGACAGAATTGAAATCGCATGCTACAAATACTCCGAACAATCAAGCATAACATGCACTTGCGTAATTTACCCAGATACCTTGATTTATAATATTGCACATCTCGCGCTATTGTAGACATAAAATATGGTATAACATAAATGTATAATATAACACTTCTCGCACTACTAAAATAATATTGCATATTTTGCTCTACTTAACTTAGCAAGGAGCTGTGAGGATACACAGACACTCCTCACGGGTAAATTAAACAACACATATCACATTACATACTCATCCAAACACACATCATGCTCGTGGATAAAAAGTAACTACTAATGATTCCAAGAAAGGTATAAGAGTTCCACCTCTTTTGATGACAAGCCACGCCTACCTTGCGATCCTCAATCCATTAGCTCATTCTTTGAATCGATCATATTTATTAAGAAAAAACTGTTAATCATACAAGAACTCAAAGAACTTAGCCAAAAGGACACAATAATCACTACACAATTGATATACAAGTCAACTAGTTAAAGATTCTAAACTCCTCGAATACCTAATCTTGGCATAAGTAATGATCTACTCATCTTAAGTATAAGATATTATGGTTCGTTAGATGAGTCTCGCAATATTCTATAACTTTCCCGACTGGTGCATTTTAAGAGAGCTGTTATTTTCTCTCTCCTAACTTTGCTCTAGCGATTTTAGGGTTTAACAAAAAAAACTTTTATCATCGCTATCTCGATATTCTCTTGGAGATTCGAGATGGGGGATCAACCTGATCCATCCCATAAGAAATATCTCATGTATGCTGAAAAACTTATGGGGAAAAAGCAACTTTTAACTACTTCTATTATTCTAAAAACTTTTCCAAACCAAACAGTGAATGAGGGTAAGCCAACAGTTGTGATTTGTGAAGAGTTTTACTTGGAGGGGTGCGAGATTTGAATATTTAGTCTCATTGCATGGTTGGATTTTAAAGAACTCAATTTTAATGACGTGAAGAAAAACCTAGAACAACAATGGAAACTAGGTTGAGGTCGTGTGCAGTCCGTCCCTATGAATAAAGCTTTTTTATTATTAAGTTGAAATGAAAGGAGGACAAAGACAAGATTTTTGAGGTTGAAGCTTGGTTCACTGATAAAAAAATATCGTCTGACTGAATGGTGCCCTAGTTTTGATGCTGATAAATAAGTAACTTCTCATGCTTCCGTGTGGGTGAAGTTTCCCAGTCTACTGATTGAATATTGGCTTGAAAAGACGTTGTTAGCTATAGGAAAATCTTTTGGAACTCCCATTGTAGTTGATAAACGCACTTTAGATCATGAATATGGTTATTTTTCTTATGTACTTATTGGCATTGATTTTGCGGAACATGACACTGATGGTATTCACGTTGCAGTTGGAGGAAGAGAGTTTTGTCAACCTATCAAGATACCTAAAATGCCTAAATTCTGTTCAAAGTGTAAAATCGTTGAACATGTTGATTCATTGTGTAGGAAGAAACAAAAGGCAAAGAACTCAAGTAATCAGCAGCTGCAAGTTACACAACAAGCTGCTAAATCTGATTGGTAAATTGTGAGACATAAAAAGAATGGGAAGCAGATACCGGGTGCTTCATCTACTTTGAATGTTGCCACGGGTTTGATAACTACGACTGCTGAAGAGGGTGAAATAGTATCATGGAGTGATTTTGGGGTTGTTGCTATACATGTAATGACCCGTCCCTCCACTGATATTGTCCCCACTTAGCCACTGCGGTTATCCGGCAGTGTGGGGTTTTCAACGGGCATCGGTGCGGTTATCCGGCAGCAACTTCCCGGATGGTCACCCATCCCTGGATTACTCCCGTCCGAGCACGCTTAACTGCAGAGTTTTCTACCAACTCTGGAGCCAATTGTGTTGAAAAGGCCTCAGTGTTACGAAAGGATAAATCATTACTTATATTCCATTCGGCCAACCACTGCCGAATATTGGGTTATTACAGTACCACCACCTTAAATTGGAGCCGTCCTCGGCTCCAGAATATATTCGCAAGCCCAGATCTCTGACGTTCCCTGCCCCTCATGAGAAGCCCTCGGCAGGTGACCCGTCGTCGGCTCTGATACCATTTGTAATGACCCGTCCCTCCACCGATATTGTCCCCACTTAGCCACGGCGGTTATCCGGCAGTGTGGGGTTTTCAGCGGGCATCGCTGCGGTTATCCGGCAGCAACTTCCCGGATGGTCACCCATCCCTGGATTACTCCCGCCCGAGCACGCTTAACTGCAGAGTTTTGCAACTCTGGAGCCACTTGTGCTGAAAAGGCCTCGGTGTTACGTAAGGACAAATCATTACTTATATTCCATTCGGCCAACCACTTCTGAATATCGGGGTATTACAATACAACTCCAGGAGGAACTTGCAAATTCTGAAACTGCTTATCCCATTGCTTTTGTTAAATTGACGAGAACTAAACATAAAGCAGCTGCACATGGAACATTAGTTTCTAGGGATACGAGGGTATGACTAGCGAAACTAAGTCAACTGGGAATTCAAAATTGGAGAGAAGTGAGAATTCGTTAGTTGATAAATCTGTTGCAACTTCTTCCATTACTCCTTTAACTGATGCTTTGTATGTCCGGGAAAGTGTTATATCTCCAACCAGTTTGCATCTTTAAATGCCGAACTTGGTTTAAGGGAAGACATGGTTTTGGTAGAGGAGGGTATTGAATCATAGGGGGGAGAAGAAACTCAGTCAGATTCGAGAACATGGAGTGACAAAGTTCCGACTGCTAAGTCATCAACTGAATTTATTCATAGTAATATGACTGGGGAGAAAACATTTTCTGAAAATAAGATGACTTCTAAATCCAGTTCAGACTCGGAAAGGGATATATACCAATCCTATGAGTGCTAAGATTCTAAATGGAAGGTCACCTAGACCTGGTCAAATTAGTTGCGCAACGAGTTAAGGCAGCAAGCCTAATAAAATCTCGTTTTTAATGTAGGTACTATTTTGGAATATTAATGGGATTGTGCGTGAAGAGGAATAATGTAAACTCAAGAATTTAGTTAATGATTTTAAAACAGATGTTATAGGCATTGCTGAGCCGAGCCGAGCCGAGGTTTTCTTGCTCTTTTAGGTCCATGCAATGCTTTAGAATAGATGGTTTTAGTAGTTCAATAATTCATAACTCCACGAATACTTATATTGGAAGTGTTGCAGTCTTTGAATTTAACAAAACCATTGGTGTTGAATAATTCGCGTCAGCCTATCACTGTTAGCGTGGATGGTGGGTATATTACGGTGGTTCATGCTAGCTCTCTTCAGGTCACGAGGAGAAATTTGTGGCAGCAATTGAATCTGGGTGATCAGCAAATTCCGTGGTTGGTTAGGGACTTCAATTGCGTTATACGTAATGAAGAGAAAAAGGGTGGTGCACTGCCAAAAAACGATTGTGGTTAATGAATTCAGTGATTGGATGGATGACAACAGTCTTTTTGAGGCAGCATCGTTAAGTAGTAACTTTACTTGGTGCAATAAGCAATCTGGAACGAGAAGAATTATTAGTAAATTGGATCGTGCGGTGATTAATGAATTTTGGCTGAGTCGTTTCGAGAATTGGTGGTGTAAAGATCTTCCAAGGGAAGTTTCCGACCATTCTCTTCTCGTTGATTATCCTTTTGTGAACACTAGGTCTCATAGAGCTCCTTTTAGAGTTCAAAATATGTGGTTCTCACATTCGGGGTTTATGAGGTTGGTTCAAGAGAGTTTGACTGCCAATCTTGTTAGTTCCCCAGCTTACATTTTCCCCAAAAAGTTTAAAAGACTTCAGATTGATATGAAACTGTGGAACCAGCAGGTTTTTAGTAATACGAATGTTCACTTAAAACAAGCACAACTACGTCTTGAGGGGGCATTACGTGTCTCGGGCGAGGACCCTACTGATATGCACAAACTTAATATGGTGAAAGAAGTAATAGTTGAAGTAAATGAAATACGCATGCAACTTGCTATAATGTAAAAAAAAAAAAATGGTTGGTCGAGGGGGCTAGTAACACAACTTTTTTTCACAATAGTATTCGCATACGGAGAAGCATCAATACAATCTCAGAGTTGGTGGATGACAGTGGGGTAACTATCATGGACTGTGATCAAATTAGGGATTCCATTGTTAACTATTTTGAGGCCAAATTTAATGATGGTGATTCAGTCCCTATGGGTGGTCTTTTTGATATTGATCATGAGACCATTTTTATGGAGGAAAGTATTTTTTATGGATAGGTTACCTATGACGGAGGAGATATAAGAGGTTGTATTTGCTTTGGGTGGATAGTGCTCCAAGTACTGATGGTTTTGCGGGTTTTTTCTATAGACACTGCTGGGAGAAAATTCGAGATGATTTGTTTAATGCCATTTTATTTTGTTGGCACCATAAATTCATTCTGCATAGGGTGAATTCCAGCTTGTTTATTCTTTTGCCTAAGGTAAGAGGTGCTAATACTCTTAGAAGTTTCATACCGATAGGTCTTAGTAATTTCTTTTTCAAGATTTTTACTAAAATCTTAGCTACTCGCTTGGGGAGTGTTTTGGTAATTTTGTTTCCGAAGATCAAGTGGCATTCATGAAGGGTAGAAATATCCATGAAAGTATTAGCCTTGCTTTGGAGATGGTTAATGAATTAAAAATCAAACGTAAGTATGGAAATGTGGGGCTAAAAATCGATATTACACGTACTTTTGATGTTGTTAGCTAGTCCTTTATCTTGGAGGTTTTTAGATTGTATGTTTTTTCCGAGACTTAGTGTAGTGACGATTTTGAAATCGGTTAGATTTCCGTTCTTGTTAATGGTAAACCGAAAGTTTTTTTCATTATTGTCAGGGGTCTTCGTCGGGGGATCCTTTGTCTCCTTTGATTTTTGTTTTGTTGGAAGATGTTTTGAGTATAAATATCACCAAACTCATCTGTGAGGGAAATATGACTCATATGGTCTTTAGAAAAGGTATTTCTCCTACCTATTTATTTTTTCCGATGATATTATGATATTTTGCAAGGGAAATATAAAGAGCTTGAGGAACATGGTAAATCTTTTAGGGACTTATCAGCGTGCCTCAAGCCAAATGGTGAGTCATGAAAAAAGCAAAATCTATTTTGGAGGCGGAACTTTGAGTATAAGAGGAACCATTGCAAATTTCTTGGGTATGAATGTCGCCTCTTTTCCGGAAAGATATTTGGGAGTTCAGATTATGCCGGGTGCTGTTAAATATCACCATATTATAAAGGAGCAACTAGCATGTTGGAAGGGTCGGATACTATATTTTCAAGATAGGGTGGTGCTTGTTAAGTCTATTATTGCGAGTTTCTCCATTCATAACATGGTTGTTTATCAATGTGAGGTTTCTATTCACAATTTTTTTTGGTCGGGTGATTCTCAGGTTAGTAAATCTTTTGTGGTGGCTTATGATAAAGTTTGTGCTTTGTACAAAGAAGGTGGTCTTGGTATTACTTCAATGGGAATAAAGCCATATTTATGAAACTTTATTGGAACATTTGTATTTCTAATAAGGTATGGGATCGGTTTCTATGGGATAATTTCTTTACTCGTGTTGTCCAATTTGTTCGTTATACAAAGTCTTCCATTTTTCCTTTTTTTTTTGGTGGGTGTATGATGAAGTTGAATTTAATTCAAAGATGTTGATAGGGGATGGCAGGTCAACATCATTGTATTTTGATGTACGGTACGGTGAAACAAGTATTGCAGATGCGATAGGACCTGAAAATTTAAATAGAGCAACATTAGTCAGTGATTTGATTATTGATGGTGTGTGGGTTTTATCAGACTTAGTAAGACAACATATGCTTGCAGCTGGTTTTGTTTTGGAGGATCTGCCTAACCATATAGGAGGGGATGATTATAGAATATGGAAGCCTGAGTATAAAGGGACGTTCACTGTTAAGTCAGCAAAAGATTTGACAAGGAGGAGATATGAAAAGCTTGAGGGGGGAAATTTATTGTGGAGGGCTTTGGTACATCCATCTCTGGCAGCAAGAAATTGGAAACTTCTTCGTGGCGCTTGTGTTACTTTAGACAATGTACAGAGTAGATTAAAAAATCCAGTGACTGACAAATGTTGCTTATGTAACAGTGAGGAAGAGACACTAGATCACATTTTTTAGTCATTTGATTTTGTTGTTGTTGATACATGAAAATAATTACCCCTTAGCAGGGCTAGTGAGTCCCTAAAAGAAGGACAAACCCACTATGAAATATAGGGGACTTGGGGACTAAAGCCCAAGTCCAATAAGACATGTCCATGGAGTGAACAGGACAAGGAAGGGACTCATGGAGAAGTTGAAGGTTATTTTGGGAGGAATGTGAAAAAGCGGGGGTCTAACAACCACACCCAATATTTCGTTCGGTAATCTGTATGAACTAACTCCAATATAATTCCAAGAGAATCAACTAGACAGTCAGACTCAATCAAGGAAATATATCCAAGAGTTATATCTCTTTCTCAAATTAATCAGAAAATCAACCTGATGGAATCCGTGAACTGATTGGTATGAGAATAACTTGGACGGTATCAAAAATCAATGTCCAAGCGTCAATCAATTTCTATCCAACAAACAAGGTCAGATTTACCAATTGATTAAACTACACACAACCTTTGATATTTCAATTATATAAAATATAATGCGGAAAAAAAATAACACATACACCAGAAGTTTTGTTAACGGGGAAACTGCAAATGCATAGAAACCCCGTGACCTAGTCCAGTTTTGAACACCACACTATATTAAGCCGCTACAGACACTAGCCTACTACAAGTTAACTTCGGACTGGAATGTAGTTGAGCCCTAACCAAGTCCCACACCGATTAAGGTACAGTCGCGTTCCTTACGCCTCTGAATCCCAACAGGACTCTACGCACTTGATTCCCTTAGCTGATCTCACCCACAACTAAGATTTGCTACGACCCAAAGTCGAAGACTTATAAAAAAATATGTCTCCCACAAATAAGTCTATTCTGATAGATAAATCTTTCTCTCACAGAAGTACATATGAAATTTTTGTTCCTTCTTTTGATAAATCAAGGTGAATAGGAACCAATTGATAATCCGGTTTTATATTCCCAAAGAATAACCTAGAAATATCAATCACCTCACAATAACTTAACTATATGGAAGTAGAAGAAGTTATTATGGAATCACAAAGAATGTGACGAAGAGATTTGTGGTTACTTTTTATATCTTACCTATCGGAGATAAATCTCGAGCAAATCTTAGATAAGATAATACTCAATACGATAAAACAAGTAAGATTAGAACACACAACTATAGAGAAAATAGTTGGGTCTGGCTTCACGAATCCCAAATGAAGTCTTCAAGTCGTTAACCTATAATGATTTTGGAAAAACCATTATAGGTTAAAGGAGAATCGACTCTAGTCGCAACTAGGACACATGAAAGTGCAGGGATTGGGTTTTCCAGTTGCTAGAGTTCTCCCTTATATAGTCTTTCAAATCAGGGTTTGCTTACAATCAAATCTAAGTTAGCTTAGAAACAAAGCATTCAATATTCACCGTTAAATGAAATCCTGATTTAAGATTCAAGCTAAGTTTGCTTAAAACCAAAGCAATATCTCTCCACTGTTAGATGGTCTTAGCTTGTTACACACAAATTAAATATACCTTCATTTAGATATGGGTAACCATACCTAAACGTGTATATTGAGTTGGCTCAACAATAGTTAACCGAAGTTAGCCATATGAACACTTTTGTCTTAACCACATTCATCTAACACTTCTAGATCAAGTATGATGATCAATCAATCATGAAAGATAATCAAATGAATCTAATTGTGTTACTCATAGAGTTGTTCAATTGTATATATCTCATAGAAGTATATAAGAACCAATTGAAACAAAATCGGATCGATTCGTAATCGTACAAAGTACTTATACCGAAATCAATTCATGAACATTACGCCACGGTTTGCAAAGATAGCATTCCTTAATTTATTAATGTATTTGTTCATGAGTATGAAAACATACTTAACCGATTTTAGAACTTAACCAACTAAGTTTGCAAACTGGTACGCAAACTATAGTTCCGGACTTTGGTCTTGTCCAAACGTTTGCAAACGGGTACGCAAACAGTCGTCCCGGACCTAACTCAGGTAGAACCGTTCGCATACTTGTATGCAAACTTGGTTCCCGGACTTTAACAGTTAAAACCGTTCGCATACTGGTATGCAAACAAGGTTTCCAGACCTGAATCATACCAAAACAGTTTGCATACTGGTATGCATACTGTGTTGTATCCAGACAAAGGTTAATTGTTCTAAACTCCCATTTCAATCATTGAAACATCCTTAGAAGACGACAATAGCTGTCTCACACAAACTAATAGCTTATAAGTAATTTACAAGTGATCGAATGATCAATACGAAACTTTCCGAGTCGACATCAAATGATTGTCTCACACAAATCATGTAAGATGTTTCAAGGCAATTTTCACATGATCATCTTTTGACTTATTATTTAGTTTCCAACAAATAAATTGTTTCCAACTAAACTCGTCAAGAATAATGATGAACGTAGCTAAAGAAAAAAGCTTCCAACACATGTTTCGAGAAATAGATACGCGAGATAAACTCGGCTTGAAATATCAAATGTGTATAATATAAAAGTCTATATAGCTATACGACTTAGTCTCATTAGGAGATAGAATAGAATAGACTTCTGAGTGATAGATAAGTTTTAGTCTCCACATACCTTTTGTTGATGAAGTTCCTCCAAGATCTCCTCAGTAGATTTTCGTATTCAATCGATGAACCCCGTGAAGTCTAAATCTCAACTATACATTCTATCCTAATCTGAGACATAGCTATAAGTAGACTAGAAATCAAGACTTAAAGTTTTGATCACCTAAACTTGAAAAACAAGCTTGAGATGGCAACGCTTGTGATTTCGACCGAGCAATGCTCTAACAATCTCCTCCTTTGTCAATTTTAGTGACAAAACTATCAATACATATGGATTACAAAATAAATAAACTTTGTAGCTTCTCATCCAACATGCTTGATTTCCTTTGTTCTTCAACATTCCTTGAATTCTTCGTCACTTCAAGTACTCCAGCGATTCTGATCGTGTTCAACTCAGCATCATTGTTGTTGAAGATCCATAGCCATAACAATAAGAAAACATTTGTTCTCAATTATTGTTATACAGTGTCATGGTATTATTACAAAGTATCAAAGTTCAATTGTATCACAACTTTGATAAGAATACTATGGTGATATGTATTACTCCCCCTTAGTCAATACTTCATCATACAATGAAAACCACTCCCTCTTACATAATGATCTGTAAACCATATGTATGTAGTGTGAACTACAAAATAATTCTTGCCTTTTTTTTCAATATAAATTGGCAAAGGTAAGAAAACTACGGGATCATAATGAAATTCTCAACGAGATAATTCATGACTAAAAGAGAACATATCAACTTTGTTTCGATGATTTCACATAGTCGAAACTTAGTGTATTCATCAAGGAGTTTATAAAGATACAAGATAACTCCTACAATATTCCACAGCCGCACTCCCCACAAATATTTGGCAATTAAGGCACAAGTTCAATTAAGAACTCTCCCTCATAAAATGTCATTCCCGAAAGAACAACAAGAGCGACCTTACTTTTACAAGAAAAGAAGGATTTCTTTGGACATTAAAAAATTACATGAAACATGAATTTGTATCTAGAAAACTCGAATAAATTAACCACAAGAAAACCTTATTGATTAATTTAATCGGAAATGCTCAACATAAGAAAACTTACGGAGCCATACAGTACTTTTACATAGTAATGGATCAGGGAAAGATCAATACTGCGGAATATTCAAAAGTTCATTCTATATTTTATCAATATTTGCATAATGACACAATGGACTCAACTTTTTACCATATATGAGATATTCATAGTTCACGGTCGTAAACACGCGTATCTCAAAACATATTTGTGCAATATATGAAACCAATAAAGATTAATACTGCAAAATCATCTTCCAAATAACTTAGAATTTAAATAAATAAATCTAAAAACATTGCAAGATGAAAATCGTTGGCAATAGCTATGTGTAATCACAATATTTGCTATTCCAAACCCTATTATACTTCTTAAACACAAGAATAAATTCTCATAAGAAGTTTCCTATACAAAATGAAAAAGACAAGAGTTAGCGAAGTTAATCATCATCTTCATCATCGGAATTCATCAAAGAAGCTTGAACTTTTTCCATTTGTCCCTTGATTTCGGGAAACTTTGTAGCAATAACAAGTAATTGTTCTTGCACATATTTTACTTTGGAATTGATCTTACACACACCCTTGAGAATTTGATGAAGAAGACTCAAGGTGGTAGGATCACAAGAACCGTCAGGAGAATCACATCTTTGTCTTTTGTAGACATTTGTCTTCATACGTTTGATAGTACACGGACGAACTATTTTGGGAGTTCCAATAGAGTTGCCAATGGGAGTAATGGAATGTGCACTACATATTTTCTCGATTAAGCATGGAAAGCCTAACTTCTTGTTGGATGACGTCATCGAGACCATTTGAAGAATGATGATTCCAGAAATATCAAGACCTTGAGCACCCAATTCAAGAAAATAGACTAACTCTGCAAATTCACGACTCCACCGAGAGTTCTCAATTGTGGAGGGACAAAGATTAAAAATGCCAAGTTTTCCAAAAACCATCAAAGAAAGACTAAGATCATGGGTAGGAAATTTCCCTTATAACCAATCAACATTCTTGCAACAAAAACCATTGGAAATGGTTTCACACGATGGTCTTTCTCCTCTTGGTATAGGAAGGCGAAGGTTACCCAATGGAATTCCGGTAATCTTTGAAATTAACTCTCTATCAACTGGAATCCTTTTCCTATTTATCATAGTCTTGAATTCTAAGTCATCAAGATTAACATCATGGATGTTAGCATAAAAGATTCTTGTGAGAGTGTCAAAGCCTTCACAAAGACCATTAAAGATGTTACCAAGATTATATTTCTCAAAACACACCAAATCTTCTTTATGACCACTTTTCTCTACCAATTTCTTTTCTAGAATGAAACCACTAGAAGAAATCTTTTCAAAGGTCTTACTACTAGAATCATTGATGAATCTAATTCTAATAGAGTCTTGGTCACTTGGTATGTTCATACTCATAAGGGAAGATGAAATATGATTTTTTTGTCATCTTCTTTAAATTCTTATCATCATTATTGATTTCCCCCATGAAACCTAAAAATTGAGAGAAAGAGAAGGAAAATCTTACTTGATATGCTCCTTGTAGATGATGACAAGCCTTTGCCTCTTTTACACCTAAAAAAATGGTTTTAATGGAGTTGATTCATGAACCCTAAAAACACCCTTGTTCACGTACGCGGATAAAGAGATGATGAAGAAGAAGGATACGCGTACTGTAACCCTTATATACCCGGTCACGGGCTTGGACCCGTCCATGTACGTGACCCAATATAGGAAAGCAGGATTCCTAGGTGGTTCAAACAACCACGATTTGATATGGTTTTTGAAGTTAACTCGCTCAAGATCAAGAATCCAGTATTAATTCTTGATCTTTCACAATATCTCTCTCATATTTAGTATTGATTTGAATTGATATCGTTTCATTGATTCATGTTTCATTGATTCCTCCTAAAGATTTCATTTCAATTGGAATTTGGTTATTTACGATATACTATGATCCGTGTTAAGCATCCATGGCTGAATGGTTAAAGCGCCCAACTCATAATTGGCAAATTCGTAGGTTCAATTCCTGCTAGATGCACGCCAATGGGAACGTTCAATAAGTCTATTGGAATTGGCTCTGTATCAATGGAATCTCATCATCCATACATAACGAATTGGTATGGTATATTCATACCATAGCATATGAACAGTAAGAACTAGAATTCTTATCAATACTGGAACTCATAGGGAAGAAAATGGATTTATGGATGGAATCAAATATGCAGTATTTGCAGACAAAAGTATTCGTTTATTGGGGAACAATCAATATACTTCTAATGTCGAATCAGGATCAACTAGGACAGAAATAAAGCATTGGGTCGAACTCTTCTTTGGTGTCAAGGTAATAGCTATGAATAGTCATCGACTCCCAGGAAAGGGTAAAAGAGGTGTAATTATTTATTTACTTACTGTTGCACGGTATATAAAAGCCAAAAATTGGAGCCATGAGTGTCTTATTTTTGGCACCATTCGACTTCACTCTCATCAGAGCTCTTCTCACTCTTTCATCAACATAACGAAAATTGGAGTCAGGGGTTTATTTGTTATAAAAGTCTTTCCTGCAATTATTTCTAGTATGAAATGAGTCAATCATCCACTTTGGTATCTTATTGAATAAAAACGGTGATATTGTTCCTCAATTGATCAAGAATTTCGATTTTTGGTAAGTATCACGATTATCCAATAAGAAGGGTTTCAATTTATTCAAATAAATGATTTGAACACCTATTGATTCTAACAACTGATTGAAGAGTTGATCATTCGGCCCTTTCAATTTATAGATGTGGATCTCAGACCTATGAATGGGGATATTCTCGATACTCACAAAGAAAAAAGGAAGTGACTTAGACAAAAAAAGAAGTGACCTGGACAAAAATAGAAATGAATTGGACAAAAAGAGAAGTGACTTAGACAAATCTTGTTTGTCGATAACCTCGGACCAATCAATTGAATATTTATTAATACGTAATCGACCGAACACTACTTGAAAACGGCTCCTCTGCTCAGAAACGAAATGTTCCTGGAAATTCTTGCTCCCGTTGGCCATTTGTATCTATATGCATTAGGATCCCGATTCATGGATCTCTCGGTTCGAGAAATAAGAGGACCGAACCATTTCTTCTGACTCTTTTTAAAATTCGATAAATGTTGGTTGATCGTATATTTCATTATAGTTCTATGATTCAACGTATCATTTCCTATTTGATCCCTTTGAATTCCATAAATGAATCGATTCGATACATTTCTTATGTACCCATAGGTGCTATATTGGATTTTAATCAGATTTCGGATCAATCTATATTGATTGACTGCCTCTATTATGTTATTGCTAGCAAATACCACTCTTTTTGGTTTTGGATCTTCCAAGTCATTCTTGCAGGAGATCCAGACCGATTTTTTTCTGATCCTTCGATAAAAAGATTCATTTCATCAAAAATAGGAGGTAGGACCAAGAAAGATTTCTTTTTCGATTCATCCCTGGAGTTGAATACCTCATTCAATAATTTTTTTATCCAACCCGTAGGAACCAATAGAAAAGGAAAATCCCTTATGATACACCAGATCTGGCTCGGTTATTGATAGAGTGAATAGATCTTCCATTTCTTGAAATCTCTCTTTTAATTCAAAATCGCGGTATAACGTGTACCCCCCTGTTTCGGTCATGGAATAGATGAAATAAAAAAAAATGGATTTTGGTTCAAGAATGAAATTTTATTGGAACTGTCCATATCCGGTTCATCCTTCGGAACCATATCACATCCCGGATCTGATGAAATAGGATGAATTGAGATGGTATTTTGTAAATACGTAATTATCTTGACTATATCAACCATTTATTTATTTTCCGATCGTCTGGAAGGGACAAAAGAAACATTTTGTTCTTTCTTCAACAATTTATGATCTCTAGTGGACCTCTCAGTAGGATTCGAACCCAGATGAAGTTCTGACCATCTGTCAGAGAAAAAGGAATGAATTGATTTTGTAGAATTCCCAAGAATTGCTTCGATTTCTTCCGGAAGGATGATTATTCATCTGCTTCTCACGTTCCGTGAATAGCCGGGACAATGAGGAATATCCAGAAAGGCATTTCGGGAATCGGTCTGATTTTCCCTCTGTTCTTTTCGTTTGAAGAAAGGAAGGATCCCAAAGAATCGATCTTTCTTTTTGTTGTTGAATATCTCTTTGATTGACCAATGTGTGATATTCTGAATCCTCATTACTAATCGAATGGAAAGGGTCTCTGGATTGATCAGAAGATCCTTTCAATTGGCTAGAATTCGTTACTTGAACAAAAATAGATCTTGTGAAATCATATTGAATATTTGACGATACATTCCGTACCTTGCTAAAAAACCTATCCTTGCTTACCAACCACACATTGTCTAACCAAATCCAACTCTCTCTCGATACGTTCCTCAAAAAATACGACTCGTGCAGATTCTTTCCCCAACTAATGAAGATATCTTGGCGGAATTGCCACATATGAAATTGAGCACAATTTTGCAAAGAAATACCACACTTGTTTCTCGAGAAGAGATGGGAAACATGTTCAATCTCATTTTATTGAATAGTTGACTCATCTCCTTGTTATTTGAAGAAACCCTCCACTTCAATTGGTCTTTTTTCACGAAAAGCAGACATGAGATAACAAATCCAGTGTTTCACTAAGATTTCGAATAACTGTTCCGAATTCAAGTTGATTATGTTTCGCTTCTTTCTCAGAGAAAGACGATCAAACAATTCCCAATCATGGTCCTTGCAGATCGAATCATCCGTATATAATACAAAAAGAAACTCCAGATATTTGATATCTTTCTCTTTAAATGAGATCTCAATTCCAGCTATGGTTACCTTAGATATCTTACAACTAGAATTCCACCGCGAACCCCAGTTAGAGTCAGGCATTATACACTTTTTCGTTATTGGGAGAACCCAAGTACGCTCTATCAGATTCATGAAACAACTCTCAGAGATCTTTTTCCCTTTTGGAAGATAGAGGAGCGAAACAATCAACCTATTAATATTGGAAGACCAAAAAGATTCTTCCGATGTATCATTTCTGGGTCCAATGGAATTCATAGGTACAGGAAGAAGCCCCATCAAATAGAGATTTTTTTTCTTTCAACCATATTTCGATTGTTAATACGATATATAAGGACCGCTTCTACAAGCAGTACTACACCTTTGATCGTGAAATATCGATTGCTTGTTGAACCCTGTGAATCGCGTGAAAGGAGGATACTCCAAATTCGGGGGTCAAAGAGTATCATAAAACGTTCTTGGTGGAAAAAAATGTGAGTGACAGATCCCACTGAATCGAATTTGGTCCATGAATCTAAGAAATAGTGAGAATTCTTGATCTCTCTCAATATCTCTCTCAATTCGAAAGATTTCATTTGAATTTGGATCAAAGGCTTTGATATGGTTTCTAAATGTTGCATCTGCAAAAAAGCTCAAGATAGCATGAATCACATTCTGTGGTCTTGCAAATTCAGTGTGGAAATCTAGCAATGGGTTAGTAATGTCTTTGCTTTTAACTGTCCAACTTCCTTTAGTGATATTCTATCTTTTGCATAACACAAGAGCCCAATAATCAAAGAAATATGGCTAACAGCAGCTTGTGCAATCATGAGAAAGTTGTGGTTTCATAAGAATATAATGTTTTTTGATAACATATATCCTAATATCGATTCCTTCAAAAGAAACATCATGCAGATTGTTCAGTATGGGAGTCATATAATGCAAGGCAACAGATGGGATCAAAACTATGACTCACAAGTGCTAGATTTATTTAAGCTTGGTCCAAGGAGGATTAAATTCATCTATATTATAGAATGCAAATGGAGAGCCGCAGAAATTGGTCATATTATGTTTTGCTGTGTTGGAGCAGCAAATGGGAACCCTTGGAATACAAGTTTTGGTATTATAATCAGAGATCACTTGTGTCAGGTGATTGGTACTGTCTTAGTAGGGTTGGGTGTTTGCACAAACTATGTAGCAGAAGTAATGGCAGTAACTTGGGATATGGAATGGGCAATCACTCTGGGATTCCCTAAATTTATTCTGAATTCAGATTCAAAGTCAGTAGTGAGTGATTTTCAAAAGGGAAATATTCCTTGGTTTGTCCTTTCAAGATGGTTGAAAGCCTGTTCCAGATTAAACAGTATTCAAAACATGCATTGTTATAGAGAGACTAATTTTTCTGCTGATCTACTGGCAAAGAAGGGAGCAAGGTTAAGTCTAGGTGAAACAATAATACATTCTGGGAGGCCATCCTTTATGATTACAGTTGAAATGCCTGATAGACCATACTACAGATTTCAGTAGGATAGTTGAACAACACATGTAATTTTGTTCCTTTCCATTTCTTTTCCTGTTTTTTGTTAAGTCAATTCTTGTAAAACTCTTTCTTTTTAATAAATAATAAAGTGTGATTCAGCAAAAAAAAAAAAAAAAAAACAACAACCATGATTTAGATCAAAACCATTAGGTTAGCGCACTATGAGAGTCACGTCACAATATGGTAAATAAGATAGTAGAAAAACTACATAACATTATTCAACCTCAGGTAGAAAGAAAAAAAAACTATCAAATGAGCTTTTCTTGAAGAAAAGATTTTTTACTTCAAAAGCAAAATTAATCCATAATACAAAAACACAAAACTAATCAGACAGTAACTTGCCCCATCTCAAGTTATATACAAATGTGGTGGAGCCAATCTTCTTACCAAGACCCAACTGCACGTCATGAATACATGAAATGACAGAATCGGAATTTTCACCAGTACAAACCTTTTCCTTAATCCAAATTAGTCGTTCCAACGATTTAAAAACGTTTTCAAAAGCCTTAAATAGATCTTTGTCAAATGATCTATCATGGTAGTATTCCTCAAATAGATTGAGAAGCAATCTAGTGAGGTTCCATATCCTTGACCTTTGTTCACACATTTCTTGCAACGAACCTTTTTAAAGGAACTTTTATTTTTTCCTTTAGATTGCTTTCCATCATCTAAGATTTCTAATGTCTTAGATGACTCGAGATTATCTTGAGAGACCAAAGGTATTGAAGAAGATAAACTCTGAATAATCTTTAAGGATTTCTGGTGTGCGTTACAAATGCGCAGAACAAATTTCCCAAAGTGGTTTCCCATAAGGACAAACTTTAGGATCAAACAAAGACAAACTTTTCAGGTTTATCGTGTTTGCCTTCTCTGATACAAATTTAAAAAGCGGGGGTCTAACAACCACACCCAATATTTCGTTCGACAATCTGTATGGACTAACTCCAATATAATTGCAAGAGAATCAACTAGACAGTCAGACTCAATCAAGGAAATATATCCAAGAATTATATCTCTTTCTCAAATCAATCAGCAAATCAACATGATGGAATCCGTGAACTAATTGGTATGAAAATAACTTGGACGGTATCAAAAACCAATGCCCAAGCGTCAATCAATTTCTATCCAACAAACAAGGTCGGATTTACCAATTGATTGAACTACGCACAACCTATGATATTATAAAATATAATGCGAAAAAGAAATAACACATACACCAGAAGTTTTGTTAACGAGGAAACCGCAAATGCAAAAAAAAAACAGGACCTAGTCCAGTTTTGAACACCACACTGTATTAAGCCGCTACAGACACTAGCATACTACAAGTTAACTTCGGACTCTACAAGTTAACTTCGGAATGTAGTTGAGCCCTAACCAAGTCTCACACCGATTAAGGTACGGTCGCGTTCCTTACGCCTCTGAATCCCAGCAGGACTCTACGCACTTGATTCCCTTAGCTGATCTCACCCACAACTTAGAGTTGCTACGACCCAAAGTCGAAGACTTATAAACAAATCTGTCTTCCACAGATAAGTCTATTCTGATAGATAAATATGTCTCCCACAGAAGTACATATGAAGTTTTTGTTCCGTCTTTTGATAAATCAAGGTGAACATGAACCAATTGATAATCCAATCCTATATTCCCAAAGAACGGCCTAGAAATATCAATCACCTCACAATAACTTAACTATATGGTAGTAGAAGAAGTTATTGTGGAATCACAAAGAATGAGACGAAGAGCTTTGTGATTACTTTTTATATCTTACCTATCGGAGATAAATCTTGAGAAAATCTTAGAGAAGATTGATAGCCGCATTTATGTGTCTATTTTTATCTCTATTGTATATATTGTTAGTACCCATTTTTGTACTAATTTTGTTATTTTATCCCTTTGTAGGTGTTTTTGGAGAAATAGGCTTTTACGGCAAAATTGGCTCGAAAAGTTGCTAAAGGCTCCTGGGAGGACACTTGCTATTCAGACTCTCATTTTGGATAAGGGGTAACCCATTTCCAAGCAGTTGCTAAGCACAGACCGGCACTGGATAGGGGGAGGTCACATTTCTTCTCAAATTTTCAAAACAGATTTTGGCGGGAAAACAGTTTACAGAAAACAGAATTTTCTGTTCGAATTTTGGATGATTTTTAAGGCGATTCAATGGCTGATTTTCGTTGGGTTAACTCTATTAAGGATAAACAAGTATGGTATGAGCTGTAGAATCGATTAAACAGGGATAGAAATCCGTGTTGGAGCAAAACAGGGAGAATTCACAATTTGAGTTATTTTCGGTTTACAAAAGAATTTGTGAAGAGTTTACGGCAAGATAGGAGTGTATGGAGTCCTTATTCAGTCCTGGGAGAGTTTAAGAGAGTTTGGAAACCAAGTTGACGCGTAAAGAGGGAAGAAAAATCCCGTAACTTGAGGAGAAAAAAAACCGAGAATATGTATGGATTAACTCGAGAGATTTTGTGTTTGGAGGCTATATATAGGTTGATTCAAGTCATATTTAGGGATACTAACAATTTGGGGGAGTTTGGAGAAGTTTAGAGCTATAGAGAAGCGAGAAAAAAATCAACAGAGTCGAGTTCAGAAACTTTCCTGCTGCGAAGAAGAAGAAGAAGACGAAGAACATTAGACCCTCAGAGTCAGTCGCAGAGGCAGACTTATTTTCAGTGACAACGAGGTACGGTCGCATCTTCCTGCAGTCACAGAAGCTCTTCAGCAACAACTCGGACTTCTGTTTTAGACCTTCAGTAACTACAGAATCCGCTGCTTAGCACTTTTCACTCTTTTAATCAACTTTTGAACACCAAATATGTAATTTGAGCAAGTGGTTAATATGAGGAGCTAAACCCCTTAGCCGAGGCGACGGAGGAAGCCATTGTTCCATGAAAAGTGGTATAGTTCTATTTTAATTATTTATTGCAATTATTTTACATGATTATTTGCATAGAACTTAAAAGAAAAATTGGTTTTTATTGAGTAGTTGTGAAGTGTTTTGATGGGACATGCTTGGTTTTAATACTTTTGATGTTTCATGCTTCGTGCTTACAATTATTACTTCAAAAATCTATTAAAGGCAAATACTAGAATCACTTTAAAGAAAAATATTGCATGAATATTGTTTAGAGTTTATCACTTAATTGGTCAATGGTGGAATCCAGAGTCTCGGTATTTTCTTATTATTGTTAAAACAACTCTATTTAATTTTCGAAAATCCTTCACAAGTTCGAGCAACGAACCTTTTTACCACTACAACTATAAAACGACATCAAAGATAATACTCAATACGATAGAACAAGTAATATCAGAAAACGCAACTACAGAGAAAATAGTTGGGTCTGGCATCACGAATCCCAAATGAAGTCTTCAAGTCGTTAACCTATAATGGTTTTGGAAAAACCTAGGTTAAAGGAGAATCGCCTCTAGTTCGCAACTAGGACACAGGAAAGTGTTGGGATTAGGTTTTCTAGTTTCTAAAGTTCTCCCTTATTTGTCTTTAAAATCAGTGTTTTCTTACAATCAAATCTAAGTTAGCTTAGGATCAAAGCATTCAATATTCACCGTTAGATGAAATCCTGATTTAAGATTCAAGCTAAGTTTGCTTAAAACCAAAGCAATATCTCTCCACTGTTAGATGGTCTTAGCTTGTTACACACAAAAGAAATATACCTTCATTTAGATATGGGTAACCGTACCTAAACGTGTATATTAAGTTGGCTCAACAATAGTTAACCGAAGTTAGCCATATGAACACTTTTGTATTAACCACATTCATCTAACACTTCTAGATCAAATATGATGATCAATCAATCATGAAAGATAATCAAATGAATCTAATTGTGTTACTCATAGAGTTGTTCAATTATATATATCTCATAGAAGTATAAGAACCAATTGAAAAAAAATCAGATTGATTCGTAATCGTACAAAATACGTATACCGAAATCAATTCATGAACATTAAGCCACGGTTTGCAAAGATTGCATTCCTTAATTTATTCATGAGTATGAAAACATACCTAACCGATTTTAGAAACTTAACCAACTAAGTTTGCGAACGGGTACGCAAACTATAGTTCCGGACTTTGGTCTTGTCCAGCTGTTTGCAAACGGGTACGTAAACAGTCGTCCCGGACCTAACTCAGGTAGAACCGTTCGCATAATGGTATGCAAATTTGGTTCCTGGACTTTAACAGTTAAAACCATTCGGATACTGGTATGCGAACAAGGTTTCCAGACCTGAATCATACCAAAACATTTTGCATACTGGTATGCAAATTGTGTTGTATCCAGACAAAGGTTAATTGTTCTAAACTCCCATTTCAATCAACAATAGCTGTCTCACACAAACTATTATCTTATAAGTAATTTTCAAGTGATCGAATGATCAATACGAAACTTTCCGAGTTGACATCAAATGATTGTCTCACACAAATCATGTAATATGTTTCAAGGCAATTTTCACATGATCATCTTTTGACTTATTATTTAGTTTCCAACAAATAAATTGTTTCCAACTAAACTCGTCAAGAATAATGATGAACGTAGCTAAAGCAAAAAGCTTCCAGCACATATTTCGAGAAATAGATAAGCGAGATAAACTCGGCTCGAAATATCAAATGTGTATAATATAAAAGTCTATATAGCTATACGACTTAGTCTCATTAGGATATAGAATAGAATAGACTTCTGAGTGATAGATAAGTTTTAGTCTCCACATACCTTTTGTTGATAAAGTTTCTCCAAGATCTCCTCAGTAGATCTTCGTCTTCAATCGATAAACGTCGCGAAGTCTAAATCTCAACTACATATTCCATCCTAATTCGAGACATAGCTATAAGTAGAGGAGAAATCAAGACTTATAGTTTTGATCACATAAACTTGACAAACAAGCTTGAGATAGAAACGCTTGCGAGTTTGACCGAGTAATGCTCTACCAGAATGGCAGTAGTTGTAAATAAGGAAGCTTCTATGACATGTGACATGATGTTATGGAAGGAAGGGTTTTGGCAAAGGCCTATATAAGGAAAGACATAGTACAATGTAAAGCAAGTTCTCTCTCATTCTATTCTAGGATAATGTGTTGTCATTGTTGTGACTAGGACATGTAGGACCAAACTCATATTTACCTCTCAACATTTGGAGACCACACCTGGAGACTCTTCTCAAGTCCACCATGACACGCCTAACAAATGTTGGCACAAGCCCGTCAGGAGATCAGCTTGTTGAACGACCAATTAACCTTGACGAAGTAACTATACAAGACGAGCCTGACGATAGTGAATAAGAAACACCAGTAGAGGGCGCGATCATAAAGCCAACCACAAGGGGATGCCAATCAGGAAAAACAAAAGGGGCACAAGGAAAGGAAAAACATTAGGCGATTGAAAGTACACACTCGGCACCACTGACTCTACGAGATATGAAGAAAGAGTTGGAAAACCACATCCAAAGAAAACAAGAACCAAAAAATCTAATGGCACAAACAACAACAGCGGAGCAAAACACTAGCAGAGAAGCGTAGAAAGACAAAGCGGACAGCAAGAGCACGCTTACATCAGTAATACAGGAGAGATAAAAAAAATACTTGGAGACAAACTACCGATGGAGAAACAGGACAACTACGACTTCATGAACAACCCGTACACCTCTGAGATCAATGAATATCAGTACCCGGAAGACTACATATCCCCAAAGTTCATAGTATACAATGTGCAAGGGAATGCGCGTGAACATCTCAGTCGATTCCTTGAAGCTATGAATGACTTCGCCGCTGATGGTGGGCTATGTTTGAGAGAATTCCCCAAATCACTTACAGACACGACGTTTACATGGTACGACAACCTGAAGCCAGGAAGCATAGATTCATGGGAAACCATGTCCGTCCTCTTCCTCAGAAAATTTTACTCCCCAAAGACGAAAATCACGATGATAGACTTGAGCAGATGCACCCAGAGGATATGAGAAGAAATAGGAGGATACATCACTCGATTTTGCCGCTTCTCACTGGATTGTCACGAAGATATTAAAAAACGAGCGCTGGTAGAGATCTGCATCAATGGAATGACAACCGCTTTCAATAGAAATCTAATTAAATTTAGATCCCAGGCCTTCATTGAACTAGAGGAGGCCGCAGGAAGGATTTGCGACTTCTCTGAAGACTAGAGCATGGATCACACATGGCAATATTCAGTTAACACCGTGTTAGCAACCCCCCATAACACGCGCACAAACAACAACTCGGGTGGATGGAACGCGCCCACACACCAACCCACCACTGGAAATCAGGGATGCACTAGGAAACAAAAACGAGACTTCATTCAGCCGCCACCCTTGCCATGCGGCCGAGAACAGATTATTGGACTGTTGGAACAGTGGGTAGCCAACAAGGAAGTTCAGTTACCACCAACGGTAGTAGATGTCAACAAAATGGATAATTTTTTTGCTAAATACTGCCATTACCACCATCGACTAGGCCACCAAACGGTAGAATGTTTTGCTATCAGAAGCATATTTAACTGGAAATGAATGGCTGGAGAGATTGAAGTAACCAGTCAAAAAATCGAGCGCGACCCTCTCCCTCGGCATTGAATGAAGGGGTAGTAAGAGTATCATAATAGGAGTTTCCGCTTTGTTAGAGCATAGCTCGGTTGAAATCACCAGGGGTTGGTATATCAAGTTTAGTTGACATATTTTAGTGTGTCAAAACTCATCTAGAGTCGCTTGATTATATACTAGAGTCAACTTCGTTTAGGTTAGACTAGAAAGCCTAGGAATGTTAAGACATACAAGTATTACTCCGAAGACCTGAAGAATGTGAAGAAGAAGTGAACTACAACGACGACATCATCCTTTCTCTTGAGGTTAGTAATATTGACTTGAACTATTTCATTCCTAGCGTATCTTTCAAGTCGTGCTATATTGAAAACATAACTGCGAAGCTGTATATACTATACATATTGTATAATACTCTAGTAATGTAACATGGTCATATTTGTATGATCATAGTATTAGGGAATTAGACTAAGAAGAATAACGCTTATCTTTTAAACTTCGTAGATATGACATCGACATAATCTTGTATATGCTGTTATGATTATGTGAATGGGTTATGGTGAAGATTTCATCCTAGGAAACAATGTTTTACATTCGTTTAAAGTAAGTACATTCATGAACTTGTTTTATGAATCGAGAGGGAAATCATTAGGCTTATTGGTACGGTTATTCATTGCAAATCTTTGGATTACCAATATGTGTGAGATGGTAGAACCTATCGTAACTTTGTCATGTCTTGGTATAACTAATCACAATGCCTGACTTATGATTTGGTATGACTAGTTTTTATTAATTGGTGTAACCGTTCCTAAATAATCACCATGAGATGGTATGATCGATACTTGTAATTGGTGTGACCGATCCTAGTAATTGGTGTAACCCGATCCTAGTAATTGGTGTGACCGATCACAGAGTATTGTGTAATCGATCCTTGTAATTGATTACCGGTCCTGATAATTGGTATAACCGAACCTGGTAACTGGTATGACCGATCACAAGCAATACCATGGGAATATGGTAACCGGTCCTGGTAATTGGTGTAACCGATCCTGGTAACTGATGCAACCGATCCTGGTAACTTGTGTGATCGATCACAAGTATTTCTATATTGAGGTATAACCGATCCTAGTGATTGGTAGAACCGATTGAACCCATGTATGTGATTTGATATTTGATCAATCACATAGTTATCTTGGAATACAGGTGAACCAATTCTAAACTTGTTTGGAAGTGTGGTATAACCGATTCCAAGAATATAAATCCATGTAAATATGAATAAGGATTTACAGTGAAGAGATGTCAACATACTTTGAACACGTACGGTAACTATTATCATTTATTGTTCAAAGATATTCCTTAGTACTCAAGGAGATCCTGTGCCGAAATAAATTGAGAATATTTTAATTGAGGTTTTTGGTTTTATATGCTTTAATTACAGCAATTAAATGCATATCTCTAGAGAATAAAAATTAGTAATGTGCATTTACTAATTGGAGATTTTCTATTGAGAGATTTCGGAAATTTTGGACAAGCATTTATTGGAATTAGGAAAACCGAATTTTGTTATTCATTGCATATCTTGAGAATATTTCCGGTTTTGGAAATTCATTGGTGTCCAAACATCCTTGGTCTATAAATACCTAAGTTTGCATTTCTAGAAAACTATCCTAAGAGCCAGGAAAACTTCATTCTTGTTGTATCTTGTGGAGCCGTCTATTCGGAGAGGAAAGTGTCATAATTAGGTGAAATCTCTTACGACCGCTCGTTCAAAGACTTATGTGGGATCAAGAAGCTCTATGAGTACCATTGGTGGGAAACTAGATAATTGTAGTGTTATTATTTTTCGATTGATTTGATTGACTAATTGTTGAAACTTTGATTGCACCTAGTTTGTTTATTCTTGAGAATCTTCTCTTCTGATATAAGATTCAGTCAAACTAGATCGAAGCATCGACGTGATCTTTAGAACTGTTTGTAGATCTAAAGACATCTTGTGATAATCCATTGTTAACAAACTCCGTTCCGTGTGTGATTGATCACAAGAGATCAAGTGGTGTGGTGCATGTTTTTATTGAAGATTAAAGTAGATTTGAAGACGAAGAAGATTTCTTATTAGTTGTCATATCTCTGTGTGTGCAAAAACCTTGATCGGATGGGATCCAACTAGAATCGGATTTATTCGATTGATTAGTTGCATGAGATCGACATTCTCAATATATCTCTTTGAGATTTATTTTGATTGAGTGCGACTCTAAACTTAACTACTTTTGTAGTTACTGGATAGATCGATCTAACCAGGCAAAGGAGTTTATTAGATTAAACGGAAAAGACTTTGCGTATGACTTGAGATATCTTCATCTTGAAAGAATCAATAGAGTTGTTACCAAACAGATTTGTTGTTCCTTTACTGTTTGGAATATGATCCAAAGGAATTGAACCAGTGCATGACCTTCGAAGTCGGAAGCGCAGGGATACTGAGGAAACTAAGTGAACTAGGGGTAGTTGCTTGGTCTCAACTATACGAAGTTGTTGTAGATTTTGTATAGCGGCTTAATTCTGAGAGTATTAAACTCTGGACTAGGTCCCGGGGGTTTTCTGCACTTGCATTTTTCCTCGTTAACAAAATCTTGCTGTGTCTTTTACTTTTCTATTTCCGTAATTATAATTGTTTAATATAATTAAAAGTAAAATACACAAACGTTAACTCCGATACACTTGATAGTGATCCTATAGAGTTTGGTTAAGTCCAAACCTATTATCAAGTATCACACTTTGGTAGTCGTATTGTCTCGATCTCGTATCTACAGACAATCACACAAATTGTGAATACCGATTTGTTGTATTGTCTCGACTCTATCCATAGATGATCATTTTCGGTAAGAGGACTTATAGGTTGAAAACTAAAAGATTGTGGTGTATTTGGGTACCCTCATCTTTTCACGCTTAACAAGTATGATGAACTTACATGTAACTAGTCTGTAAAATAATGCTGCACACATATGCATAAAAGAAATAGCAACAGGTTTTGTTTTCCTCAAATTAAAGAAGTCCACTCTATAGGCTACGGGTTGCTATGTGCGCCTAGACAGCCGACAAACAAATTTACAAAATGATATGGGTTGCCACATGCACCCAGTCAGCTGACATAACTATAGGCCGC
>JAJJMB010003267.1:735635-754683 GCA_023531105.1 Papaver atlanticum | reverse complement strand
GGTTGCCACATGCACCCAGTCAGCTGACATAACTATAGGCCGCGGGTAGCTACAAGCGCCCGCTCATCTGGCATCATGATTATAAGCTATAGGTTTCCACATGCACCCAGTCGGCTGACATAACTATAGGCCGAGGGTAGCTACAAGCGCCCACTCCTCCGGTATCACGATTATAAGGTATGGGTTGCCACACGCACCCAGGCAGCTGACATAAATATAAGCCGCGGGTCGCCACAAACACCCGCTCAACCGACATCACGATAATAAGCTATGGGTTGCCACGTGCGCCTAGTCAGTTGACACCACAATAAGCCGATTTCCATGCGTGCCTGCCCAGCCGGCATCATGATTACCATATACCACAGACATAACAATCAACTACAGGTCGCCGGGAGCGTCCAGCCAAGCACGTTTTCAAACTCCCCCTAAAAATCTAACAGGGGGAGGTGCGGGCCTGAAAACCCAGTCGGCTGCCATTACAAATACGAAGAGCTCCGGGTTGCCAAGAATACCCAGCCAACCAATTTTACAATTACTAGAATTATGGGTCATTACGGACACCTAATTAGATAGAATTCGCTCTAAAAAAAATCAGCGAATAATACCCGCGATAGACGACTGCGCACATGACCAAATGTCGAGCTATTAATACAATTAAGAAAAGATCAAGTGAAAACTACACAGCGATAGCAAACGCGTGAAAGCACAACGACGTCAAAAACAAGAAGATGGGAGTGTTTCAAAATACCCCTCCCATGATCTAAAAGGAGATGGGATGCGCCCATCAATGAAATAGTAAGCTAAGTACAGGTATTCAGAAAGCAGGATACTTTAACGAAACTAAACAAAAAATAAAATTAAGCATCAAACCAACAAAGAAACCCCCCCCCCCCCCCCAAAAAAAAAATTGTTTACTAAAACCTAACTGCTAATACGAGGCTAGCATCGGCAACACAAACACCTGCAAAAAAAAAGGAGGGGGGAGGGAGGCGCAGAATACAACACCAGGAAAGGCAGATATAATGTAGCAACATAACAACATTCAAATAAATAAAGTACCTATAAATATCCTCAAAAGAACATCACCAAACATAAAATAATTGTTCAAAAGCGAAAATCAAACACACGCACACAACAAACAGCAAAGAGGGGGGAACAAGGAATGCAAATAAAGCACATCAAGCAGACTGAAACGCGGACCACTCTTGCCTCTTCCTATCAAGATCCGTGCGGCTGCACTAGTCGCCACTGCCACATTAGCAATAAGCTGATTCAGCGCCAACTTCTTCTCGGAAGTCACCTTAGAAAGCTAAGCCAACTCCTTCTCCAACTGGGAGATTTGACCTGGGAGGTGTGCGCGTGGATCATTGCGATTCTTCACTCTCGACAGTAGTTCATCCAACCATCCACCCGAAAGCCGAGGACAATTGTTGGTCGAATAGTAGTTTCCCAACCTTGCAACACGTCCGCATCAATAGGGCCATCCTTCACCCGCATAAGCTGATCAGCTACCTTGAGGAGATTTTTGTTTATATAGCACAAAGTCCTCATGTCAAGGAGACCCTCCTTTTACTATGTGACCACCACCTCGCTCCACAATATCTCTATAAGTAGAAGCCAATGCAGACGGAACCTAGAAACCATGAACTCGCTTGTAATAAGAAGAATCAACACTAGCCTCAGCAGCATCTACCACTGTCAAAAAAAGAAATTTAACGTCCTCAGGGGCCGACAATGGGTCAAAGGTATTGTAATGCTTCTCTGAATGTTCAACTAACGCACCACCACCACCATCTAGCCTAGCGCGTTTGACAGACCCATCGCCATTATGGTTAACGCGTCTCCCACCATCGACGCTGGAACCCTCATGCTACACATTTTCCTTACTCTTATTGCCCATTTCCTTTTAAAAAAAAACAATAACAATAATAATAACCAATAAATAAGGGCAGAGAACAAAAAAAAAAGCGAGCAAATAATGTAAAAGAAAGGAACCAACCTCAAGAATAGGAGGATCAAGAGGACGATCACAAGACTTCGAACGAGAAGGTGAGGAGCCTGAAGAAGACGTGGAGTCACTCGTAGAACCTGCAAAAACAGAAGAATATATAACATTGTGAAGAAAACCCCAGATATATAAATAGATCCAAAAACAAAAGATGCCACGAATTAAATAAGAAAAACATGTGTCAAACGGAGAGTAAGCAGGGAAGAGAGGATCTTCCTGAGAACGCAATACCCGCCACCTTTAATAAAAAAAAAAAAAGGGAAGAGAGGGGAAAAGGAGAAGCATATAACAAAGATAAGCAGAGAACATACATGCGTCGTTGGAAAACTAGCAGCAGGTCGGGGGATATGAAGCGTAGGAGGTTTCTTACTGGAAAAAGACGGTTTTTCCCATTTCTTCTTTCTGATGGGTTCATATCCCGTAGGAGGATCCCATGACGTTACCAACGGCTCCAAAGGGCAGACCTTAGTACCTGGCTTGAGACCATTTTCCTCGACTAATGCATCATCAAGCTTGATCCGACCATACGCATGTAATATCTTGAGATCATCGTAAGTTAAATCGGGAGGGGAAGTCGGGTCACGTAAAACAAAATTTAAGGCTCGGCGACGGATGAGATGATGGTATTCATGAGTCGTCTCAGTAACTGCCAAAGGGCGCTCAGGAATGGGCTGCTGAAAAGAAAAGCTAATCCCGCGCTCACTCAGGCAAGTCGGACCTTTAAATATAAAGCGTTCAAAGCTAGCAACAATCTCTGCGATGTCGTAACCACTCCAAGGCGAGAAGCTAGAAGGAACCCCTTGATCAAACCCCACTTGCCGAGCAGTACGGTCAGGATTATAGGACATCGCCATGAACTTACCAACATGAAAACCCAGAAGATAACCAGGTAGCACTGCCATTACTGAATCAAAATCCGACTCCGATAAAACTTGCGACGAATCCAAATCTGAACCTCCCAGCGGTGATATGAAATCGTAATGCCCTGGACCGGAGCGACCATCATGGTAAGGGAAATCTTTGAAGTTCTTGGCTATATCCATAAATTTCGATATATCACCCTTAGTCACTTTCCCTTTACCATGCCAAAGAGCCATCCTCGGGTAACCAATATAGGTAACAACAGTTGTACTAACAGTACCATCATCTTGTCGAACTTCCTCTTCACGATGAACTGCTAAAACATGAGGATCGGGAGTGTACTCAGGAAGATGCTCCCAAGACCACACCTGCATGAAAGAAGCAGGGATAAAAGTCTCGACCTTATGGACCGCATTAACCCTACGAACGTCGTGGCAAAGCAAATTCAACTGACGGTATAAGCCGCCCAAAAACATTGGAGAAAGAGGAAATGAAATGCCACAAGACAACAACACGGCCATCGGCATGAGTTCACTATTAATAGTATCCTGGGGACTGTACTCAAACACATCATGACAAAGCCAGAACAAGATAAAGGCCGCCAATTCGGCGCGAGGGTTCTTCTCCTTCTAAAGAGGAGGCATAGATTTCTTGTCAACCAACCGAGGTGCCCAATATTTGATCCAAAGAGGAAAGGAGGCGCGTCGATTACGCTTAACAACGAACTCAGGACTGGTCCATGCGGTAGGAATTGCTGAGCCGTGGAGTGCTTCATGAGCGTGGAATGAACTCTCGAGTAAACGCTATCCTACCGGGCACTGTGAAGGAGGTTCTTCATCTCCAGTCGCCTTGGATTTACCTTTGCAGCAGACGACGATCTTCCCTGCCGACTAGCACTTGCAGAATTTTCCTTCTTTTCTCGCTTCGCAGACAATTGATCCTTCCTTACTTGCTCATTGTGCGAATCGTCCTTACAGTCTAACAGATAAGCCCATAACTCTTTGTCCTCATCATTTAAAGCTAAGAAAATAGCTACCTCATCATAAAGGTGAGTACCATGAATATGCAGTCATGTAAGAGCAACTACGTCCTCCAAGACTATAGTAGCTTCCCCCATGCGAAGAACATGGTATGGACAGGGGACGCCCAATGACAAAAGAGCTGTGTCACATCGCGCTTGCATCTAACTACCTCCCATTTGAGAGATAATTTTATGGCTTATTCGATATCCGCGGGACGAACGGCGGATATATGATCCGGGTTGGAGCGAATATAAGACACTCAATGCAGCCATATAGCTGGTGTTGCAGATGTGGAACGAATCTCAATAGTAGGCAGGTCATAATCGCCACCATGAATGGCTATACACGTGACTTTCTTGAATGAAAAGGTTTCTGGAGCATTCGATTCAGGGTACATGAGCCATCCGGGCGCGGAAGGATAAGGTAATACGGAAGGGTTAAGAAGACGCGCAATAAGGACATCATCCATAGGAGGAACACACTGACCATCGTGGAGACTTCCCAGCCTTAACGTGCATTTCAAATCAGGATTATGTGTGATCTCCGCGATCGTATATGCCTTACCATCTGTTGGTGGGGGTAATTGCTACACTTCTTGGTCTACAAGCTCGATCTCTTCTGATTCGGTACCCATCTCTTCCTCGGATGAGCGGCTACTGGCAGAACTACTTGACATGGCGCGTGTATGATATGTTCATAATGGGAAGAAGGAAAAGTATAGGATAAAACGAAGGAAGAGAAGAATGATCTAGTAGACATATATATAGGCGATCTCGAGATACGGATACGACGGTTACAAAAAAACGGAATAACTAAAAGGAACTGTAAAGGTCTTTTGACACGTCGCGGAAAACCAATCGCCACTGAAGAACGTGGGATTGATGAGGAAAACTTCCTCTCTCACTTCTAGGGAGGTACGCACGAGGGGACTGATTGACTATCGGGTCATTTGACAATTAACCCAATAGTCAGGGGACTAATGTTGATACATGAAAATAATTACCCCTTAGCAGGGTTAGGGAGTCCCTAAAAGGAGGACAAGGACGGGATTCGTGGAGAAGTTTGAGGTTATATTGGGAGGAATAGCAATAGTAGTAAATAAGGAAGCTTCTATGACATGTGGAATGATGTCATGGAAGGAAGGGTTTTGGGAAAAGCCTATATAAGGAAGGACGTAGTACAATGGAAAGCAAGTTTTCTCCCATTCTATTCTAGGATAAGGTGTTGTCATTGTTGTGACTAGGATGTGTAGGACCAAACTCATATTTGCCTCTCAACAGCTGTCAAGGCTTGGCGTTGGATTTCAGACATTTTTGGTCTGTTACCACATCAAAATCTTACAACTGCATACAAGAATTCCAAGGGGAAGAGTCGCATGATGAAAGATATGTTGTTGCTAGCTAATTTAGTGATTCGCTCGGAGCGTTGGATGACACGAAATAGGTTCATATACGACAACCACAAAATTAGCTAGACATTTTTTCAGAAGAAAGTTTTCAATAAAATTCATGACTGTTCAATGAGCCTGAAAGGTGATATGTTTAATAATCTGGATGATTTCAAAGTGTTATCTTTCTTTAGAGTTAATTATAGAAGAGTTAAGGTGATTGATCCAGTTGCCACATGCGAGGAATAAACTGTTACTTTGTTGCGACGGAGTTGCAAGAGGAAACCCGAGGATTGGGGGTGTCAGTGTTGTTGCGAAAGATATAGAAACCAATTTTCTTAGTGCGATGTGCATTGGCCTAGGGGTGACGACCAACTATCTAACTGAACTTTTTGTGGTTATAGTGGGTTTTGAGTGGGCAGTTAAGTGGGAGATTGAAAAAGTTAGAATAAGGGAAAGTGGCCTTAAGCTCAAACCCACTATCTGCGGGCTTGATCCGGTCCGTAAACCAAAGTCGTGCCCGTCCAGATCACTAACCGTCAAAGGGGTCAACTAACTGTCAACGTCAAAACAGTCTGACTGGATGGCTGATTCAGGTTAAAAAGATTGATTCAGCTATGCTGAATGCAACCTGGCCAAGGTCATTTCGCAGGCCAAAACGCACCATTCAGGTGCGACACTTCCCTCTGTTGCATCAATGCAGCTATACACATCTTCTAATCTGTGAAAAGAGGAGGTCGAGCTTTCACCAATGAGCTTCTATGCTAGTTATGTTGCCGCCAGCCAAGGGTCCGACGGTCATTTATCAGAGATCAACAACTCGACTCAAAACCAACCAAGGGTTACGAGACTATGAGTGTTGTGATGTTTATGGACAGAATTCAATGGAGATTTGGGTCAAATTCTGGAGTTAAAAATCAGTCGAGAGAAGTTGCTAAAGATATGGATTCTGTTAGGTATTTAGGGTGAATCAGTAGCTCGAGTTCGTGGTGGTTGTAGCTCAAAATTGCAGGCTGATATGGGATTGAAATGATGAGCATTTGATGAAGTTTCTTGACCTGAGATGAAGAAGAAGATCTAATGATACTGTCATGTTTGTTGTTGATAATGAAGATTGTGGTTGAATGATTGAGTGATTTGTGGGTGTCGTATGATTGTGGATTGTGTAGAAACTTGAATCTGCAGGGAAGGAGATAAAGAAGAACTTCAAGTAACAACATGGATTTATTCTCTCTATTACCAGCATAAGGCAAACAAGGTGTTCGTGGAAATGTCTGAACCAGTTCTTTTTCTCTTTCTTGCGACTAATTTCAGCCAAGTTCCTTAGCTACTGTTGTTGGTTTATTACGGCTACAATGGGACAGTTTTGTGCAAGGTTTTCGACTGATTTAAGAAGATAAGAAAGGGTTCTGTTTCCCTTTGGAATGATGGGATCTGGTGGTTCGATTTGGAAGAGATAGACATGGTTCTTATGATCGAAATTTTGATGATTTGTGTCAAGTTTTTAAGCCGAAACAGACAAGAAATACCAAGAGAAGATAATGGTGTTACTGATGGTAATGTGAAGATTTATGAATGTTGAATGACTTATGAGATGGGTTTGAGTTATATTTGTGTTGTACAGGGAAGAGATTGATGTGAAACCATTAATGTGCAACCGGTATGTATCTGCCTACAGTTTGCCAATTCGCATGTCAACTGTTCGACAGAGAAGCTGAACCACCAGATTAATACTACCTAGTTTTAGCCACGGCTACAATGGTTGCTGCTGTGGAGTTTGAATTTGCAACAGGCGAGAAGAGAGATTCTCGTTGTCAAGGCAGTTAAGGGAAGATGGGTTAATCTCTGAATTTGAGTTCAAGATGGAGTAGAAGGTAATTATGGAGTTGTGTTTACTAAGAGTAAGGTAGTGTGTATCCGAGAGTTTGAGAGATGATTGTGGGTAAAGGAATTGGTGTTGTTGCCTTGGTTCGATAGCAGTTCAAGGCATGTCCTGCTGCCATGTTAGTGGTCTAAAAGCCATGGCACCGTGCCTTTCCTTCTATTTTGGCCTTGGCCAAGCCCTAATAGCCACGACACGTTGCTTTCCTTCTATTTTTGCCATGGCAAAGCCTAATAGCCACACCACCATGGATCTCTTTCTATTTTTGCCATGGCCAAGCCCTAACAGCCACACTACCATGGATTTCCTTTTATTTCGGCCATGGCCAAGCCCTAATAGCCACAACACCATGTATTTCCATCTGTCATGGACAAGCTCTAAAGGCTATGTCGTCGTGGATTTCCTTCTATTGTGGCCTTGGCCAACCCTAATAGCTACCCACCATGGCTTTCCTTCTATTTTGGCCATGGAAAAGCCCTAATAGCCACTCCATCGTGCCTTTCCTTCTATTTCGGCCATGGCCAAGCCATAGCCAAACCTTAGTCACCACGACATCATGGTTTTCCTACTATTTTGGTGATGGCAAAGCCCCAATAGCCACGACACCAAGGCTCTCCTTATATTTCGGTCTTGGCAAAGCCCTAAAAGTCATGGCACCGTGGATTTCCTTCTATTTTGGCCATGACCAATCGGATTTTTGATTGTCTCGGTATCGACCAAGACACTAGTATAACTTTGTATCGGGAAGATCTCGGTTCCAAATTTGGATATAATCTCGGTTTCAAATTTTATACTATAATTTTTATAACTAACATTTCTCACATTAGATACGTAATTTCTCATATTAACGTAAGGTTTATGAGCCCTAACTAACGTAAGATTTCATATTGACACGAGTCAATATATGTCATCATGCTCTACACTTCTACTGTCACGACTACTCAAGACTGTTATACAGTCACATTTCCAATCTCCAAATTCAAATTCTCCTTCATTCACCAAATACGAATGAAGGACCTCTCTAATAAAAAAATTAGCGAAAATTATTATTTTAGCGAAATTATTAATTTATCGAGTTAAAATTTAGCTTATCCAAACCTAGTTGGGACCATAGAATTTTATTATTTTAGCGAAGTAATTAATTTATCGAGGATTAATTTATCGAAGTTCTACTGTATAATCAAAGAGTTATTAGTTCTGCCTCTATGAGTTATATCAAAAGATTCCTATCAAGATGAATTTTATGAGCATCATACATAAACTTTTAAGTACCACCTCTGATCAAAGAAGAAAGATAAATAGGGTTACAGTAGAATAAAGATGAAACGTGAAAATACAGATAAATAGGAAATGATTGTGCCAAAAAAAGAAAAGAAAAAAAGGGGTCATTAAGTTTCTTGAGAAACTGCAGTTGTATACCTGTTTCGGCGTCTCGTATCGGCTAAAATCGGCTGAGATAAACGATTTTTTCGTCAATATCTCGTTTCGGCGAGATTGTTGGTTTCGTCTCAGCCAACCTCCGAGATCCGAAATTTCACGGGAATCTTGGCCAAGATGGCCAAGATTAACTACATTGGGCATGGCCAAGCCATTGGAAAACCCTAATAGCCACGGCACCGTGAATTTCCTACTATTTTGGCCATAGCCAAGCCCCAATAGCCATGATACCACGTCTGTCCTCATATTTTGGTCATGGCCAAGCTTTGGATAAGCCCTAAAAGCCATGGCACCGTGGCTTTCCTTCTATTTTGGCTTTGGCCAAGCCCTAATAGCCACGATACATGGCTTTCCTTCTATTTTGGCCATGGAAAAGCCCTAATAACCACACCACCATGGCTTTCTTTCTATTTTGGCCATGTCCAAACCTTGACCAAGCCCTAATAGCCATACTACCGTGGATTTACTTTTATTTTGGCCATGGCCAAGCTTGGACAAGCCCTAATAGCCACAACACCGTGGATTTCCTTCTATATTGGTCATGGACAAACCTTTGCCAAGCCCTAAAGGTCATGTCACCGTGACTTTCCTTCCATTTTGGCCTTGGCCAAGCCCTAATAGCCACTCCTTCGTGGATTTCCTTCTATTTCGGTCATTTCCAAGCTATAGCGAAACTATAATATCCATGAAACTATGGTTTTCCTATAATTTTGTCCTTGGCCAAGCCACAATATCCACGACATCGCGACTCTCCTCATATTTTGGTCATGGCCAAGCCATAATAGTCACGACACCGTGGCCTTCATTATTTTGATATCTCTAATTATCAGTTTGCTCGTAGCACAACTCTAGCCGTAATAATATGGCTCGTTCTGAGATTCGATACTAATCAGCTTATCTAGAGTTGACATTTGGTACATAATAGCTACGGCTTAGCCAAAACAAGAGGTAGTCCATAACACCACTTTTTCTTCTTCTAAATCATGATTTTTATTACCAAAAGAATGTACAGAAGTTACAACAGCCTAGAAAGGAAAATATGAAAAACAAAAAGAAAACCAAAGGAAAAATTATTACAATAGTTCAGCAAACTCTAAAATATACTGCATCTTCACTTTCTAATTGATGAATGAAGTTTGGTTTCCCCTGATAAACAATCCTCTCTCCACTGTTAAGAGCAGTTCCTTTCTTGGCAAGCTTATCTGCTGATGTATTGATTTCCCTGTAAGAATGACAGAAAGAAATACCCCTCAAATGCATCTTTATTATTTTCCATCTGTTAAGCACAAACCAAGGGATCTTATCTCCAATAAAAGCCATTAGTACTGCCTTTGAATCCAAACTGAAGCAAACTTCCAAGTACTGTTTCTCAATAGCCCATTCTCCTGCAGTTATTAGAGCCATTACTTCAGCAGTATAATTAGTGGCTACTCCTAACCCTCCAGAAACTACCCCAACACAGCCACCATCACTGCTCCTTCCAATAAAACCAAAGCCAGCCATCCTTGGATTGCCTTTTGCAGCACCATCACAACATGTTTTTATAAGTCCATAACACCACTAATTCCTATGAAATATCAAAACATGTCACATGAGGAGATTCTTCATGGGGTATTCGTATGGTGGTTTATAAAAACATGCGGTGTGGCAACATCCCATGATGAAAAAGTGATCAGTAGCGGTGAAGGTTAAGAGCAGTTGAAGATATAATGGAGTAATGGTCTAGAAGTTTCCATAAACTTCCCTTGTATAACGGGCGCGGCTTTACCATTACCTCAACTATCTTCATCTCTTCATCGCTTCACAACCTCCACTACTTACGAAAAAGGCAGTGTGTATCCTTAACAATGATAAATAGACTTCTTCATTTATTAATGAGAACACGCTTAGCATCCAGAAGCTCTATCTTTCATAGTTTAATACCCTTACACACAATTCATTACCACTGAAAATTTTCAACTTTCTCTGCTTCCCTCCCCTAAGATCAACCCATCTTATCTCCTCATGACCGAAGCAGGACGAAACGATCATTTTCTTGGTATATGATTGTCATGTACGATTTTAATTTTCGAACCTAAAGAAAGTACCACGGCGGTGCATTGTTTTTCCTATGAGTAATTTTTAGGTACTAACAAGTAGACGTGGTGAATAATAATATATATTCAATAAAAAATAATGGCCTATCATCTATTATTAAACTCAGGAGCATAATTTAAAGAGATATTTTGTAAAAGGGTTGTATCTTTAGTGTCTAATTAGGGTCTGGGTTGTAGAAGATGCCGTTGATGCATTAGGGTCATAAACTAACCAAAGACCGTAAGAAAATCGTTAATTGACTTTTTGATTTTGCCAAACACCTTGACCATTAATTGACTAACGTTGACAGTTTAAATATTGCCAAAATATTTAGCTCTTTCATCCTTTCCCATATTCTTCCATTTATGTGAATTCCCTATTCTTTCAAAAAAATTGCCGAGTAAAGTGAGAGTTTCTGTGAAATCTCTTTCTTGTTATTGTAATTGAACCACACAACCTCATAATATTATTATTCGAGCTTTCTTTCGAAATAGATTAATCAATCAATGAAAGCTTCCAGTAAGAAAAAATCTATTTCTTTTCAGGAACACCTCACATTGATATCCATATCCTTTATTTTTTTTAGATAAACAAGTATACTTAATTCCTAATTTTGGATACGACTGTGTGACAACTACACCGGTATGACTAATGGTATGACAAGTCTTCAGGATGTCGTATTTGTCAATTCTCTTGTCTTTGTTTTGGTCGATATCCCCATTATCTTGTTTGCTGCATGGTTTACATATGTAGTAATATGAATCTAGTGTTGGATTTAGTGATACAACTTAGTAATAAACTATAATTACATGAGCTTTCGACAATGTAAGGTGATTTTGGCAACAAATTATCGAGAGATGGAGAAGCAACTAAGATGAGTTATGCTAACTATGAAAATGTAGTTAAAGATGTTTGATGAAATATTTGTTGATAGCCTGGTTAAGTATTTAAATGGGTTAGGATATAATTAATGTCATTTAACTATTTCATAAGGGCATTGTTGTAAAAATATCAAATGGTCAAAGTCAGTCTACGACCCTAATGCATCAACTGCATGTTCCACGATCCATACCCTAATTAGACACCAAACATACGACCCTTTTACAAAATAACTCTTATTTAAATACTCTTGAACTTCCTTCTCTTTTTTATCGTAAAAATACATTTGAGGGGTATATGTTAGGACCTTAGTCTCACATCTTTAAGATGGTGTAAAATTGGGTAGTCTATAAAGCTATGTGGTCCCTCAACTTGTACACAGGTTTATGAGATTAGTCTGGACCATGGGTTCATGACGAATTAGGGTTGGTATCCTAACTTTTGATATCAGAGCTAACCATCATGACACAAGCCCGTTCCACGGAAGGGGTGACTTATAAGCTGGATTAAGATATGTAGAGCACCTATATATAATTGTTACCCATCGAATACTGATTATCGAGTGGAGACACCAAAAACAAAAAAACATGATTGTCGTCGGGTTAGTATTGATGGTGTAGGCCGAGAACGAAATTGGGTTTGGAAGCGTGATGGAATGAAAGGACTGTAATCCCATATCATTAATATGATGCAGACTTAGGTAGTTTATAAGTCTGTGTGTTCCCTCAATTTATAAAACAGTGTGTGAGACGAGTATTAAAAATCGTAGAAACAAAATACTGTAAATGAATGAACAATAGAAACTCAATATCAATCAACAAAGTAGGACAACGTCACTTGATCATCAAGCTGTCCTTAACATAATCATTCACGGGTACACCATAATAATGAGCGATGTTAATACCTCCACAATGAAGTTGCGTCCAAGATAAAACTGCTTGTTGCGTAAACTGTATAACACCACAACAATTTCCACTCACCCGGGCTTTACAACTAAGATTAAAGGTGAAAGAAATAAACACTCAAACACAAATCAAAGTGATAAGAGGTGAAAAAAAAAAGATGAGATGATAGCCACTTCTTGTGTGGCTTGGAATGAAGATTTCGAGTTCATTTTCATAGGCAAATGGAGAAGGTATACTAATGGTTGGTCAAGGAAATTGATGGAGAATCAATTCCTGATATAATGCACAAGCATAGGTAGGGTTGCACAGAAACCGAGCTGAACCGTCAAACCGACAGGACCGGACCAAAACCGAGCCAACTGTCGGTGATGGCTTATGAAATGAGAACCGTTGATCTGTCGGCTCGGTGCACGGTTTAGGGTCTAAAACCGACCGAGCCGAACCGTTAAATATCTTAACCCTTCGTCTATCCTATGAGAGTGCGTTTAAGCTGTAAGGACTCGCAAGTTCGTCAACACTATTGACCGGTCAAGAGATGATTTAGTCGCTAATGACATAATTAATTAAATTGAACATTAATTATATCAAGTAATAAAATTACAATTTGGATAAAACAGTAGTACTACTAGATATATCTCGAAATGTTATGTGAAATAGACTACTCGAACGCGTCAATCAGATACCGGACAAAGAAGATATCCCCCTCGAAAATTTAGTTGTCGAAGTTTGACTGAAGTCAACTGGAGTTGACTTCGGACGTTGACCATATTACGTTAATTTTATTCTTAAATTAATTTAATCATAATTAAGGATAACTAATCCTTAATAGTGTTAAGGAAGAACACTTAATTGGGGGATATTTTACTGTAGCTGCCGGCATAGTTTTTCAATGCGGGCAATCCATCGACCATGCCGGCAGCATCAAAAAACAATGCCGGCAGATATCCCCCAATTAATTTATGTATCCCCCAATTTGGTGTTTCTAAAAGAGGTGTAATTGAAATTAATTACCAAACAATTTATTAAAATTTGTGAAAAGTTATCTTCTCATGCATGAAAGTAGGAGCTATTGGTTTTTAAGAAAATGAAGAAGTTGTACGTCTCTTTATAGATAGACAGGTACATATTAGATGTTTTTGTTTTTTTTGACAAGAGGAAATATTTATTACATATTAGGTAAAGAAACATCAATAGCCAAATTTACAATGAGAATGTCAGGAGGCTCATGCCACCATTCTCCCACAGTATATTGCTTACGAACAGATTTGGCTAGACAATCTGTCGTTTTATTACACACTCTAGGTACATAATTACAGGTCCAGTTACATTGTTGTTTATACATATTAACACACCTATTTAACAAGGAAGAAGACTGCCAAGGAGGAAGAGGCACACCTTGCTGTATACGCGTGATTAAACTTTTACAGTCTGATTCGAAAATAACCTTATCCAAATTCCGAGACTTTGCCCATTGCATAGCTTCAAGAAGCGCCCAAGTTTCAGCTTGATTAGCATGAGCTACCCTTCTAAGAACTCCTTTTCCTGCGATATAATACCCTGCAGAGTTTCTGATTATGATTGCTATTCCAGCCAAGTAAAAGGGTTTCCGAAATGAAGCATCAACATTGATTTTCAAAGTATCTGGTGGTGGGGGTACCCAATGATGCTGATGACCTAAATTATTGCTAGAATGCACATGATGATGATGATCTGAATAATGGGTATTTACTAGCACAGATAAATATTTATAAAGAGGGCAAAGAACATAGTTAAGATTAACTACTTCTTGTTGAAAGATAACTCGACACCTAAACTTCCATATATGCCAAAGAGTAGCTGTGACCGCATGAATGGAAGGAGCATCTGACCAAAAATTAATAACAGAACTTGAAGAAGTCCAAGAATCAAACCAGTGATGTTGATTTTGGTACTGTTGCAGATGACTGTAATGTTGGGGCAGACATGCTTTCCATATACTTGTTGCAAATGGACAACTGAAGAATAAATTATTAACATTTTCTATCTAATTTGTACCACATAGCACACAAGTGACATCAGGAATACCATTAACATGTTGTAGGTTAGCTCTAACTGGAATGGCATTATGTATGAGTTTCCATAAAAAGATCTGCATTTTATAAGGCATCTTTACTTTTCAAAACTTCAACCAAAAAAGTTGTATTGAGAGTAGAACATATTATAAGTTTGAAAGAGTTAGTAGTGATAAGGGAGGCTGAGAAAGAAAAGAAGAGAAATCAGTGAGCTACAGAGTTATAGCTTATTAGAGTGAAATTAGAGAGGGTTATGTTTATGTGGTTCTTGATGGTTTGAATCGTGAAAAGATGATAGGTAGTTTGGTGATGGAAACTTGCTAAAATAATCCAGGTAACCTTTCTATTGATTTCATTAAGCTAATAACGACTTGGTTACTTGCTATAAATTATAGAATAGTTGTAATCAATCAAGTTCATATTATGATGATCATGATTTTATATGATATTTTAGAATCACTTAGAATTTGATTCTAGGCACCTTAAAGATTATATTAGTTTCTCCTAAAACTATTGGATTGTAGGTAATCAAAATGGGTTCCCAAAATGATATAGTTTGTTGAATTTCAATTATTATTGAATTAGTTATGATCTTTTGGGTTTAATTTTCAAATCTGGAAAATTATAATAACTTGTTGTCTGCCCACATCTTATGATTGGATTTTAGACGTCTTAGGACGATAATTGGACATAGACTATTTGTACATAAATGGTAGCTTGATTTCTTAGCTTCGAAATGAGATAAAGAACGTCCAATTTGGGTTTAGAATGAAGAATTTATGAACATTTTGGTGAAGGATGGTAAATCTGAAAAATTAGGTGAAGCGAGTTGACTCAACGAGTCAGATGAGTTGACTAAAGATTTAGACCGAGTTAGATGGATAGACTTCTTATTTTGGACCCCTTATGGTCCGAGTTAGCTTTCGATTCCTTCCGCAAATTTGTAGAGTTTTTCGAGAGCTTTCCGATGGCACCAAAGTTGACCATATTTGGATAAGTTGATATTGATTAATACCTAGAATACTAAATACCAGGTTATAGAACCATTGATAAAACTAAAGCCATATATTATTTCACTTAGACATTAACTAAAGACTTGTATTATATTAACTTTGTATGAGCCTATCGGCTAAAATTATTAGAGTGTTTGTGTGATTAACAATTAGTCTATATTAACAACATCGATTCAAAGGATGAATTCGTGGACCGTGGATTTCGGGGTAGGCATGGCTTGTCATTAAAACAGGTGGGAACTCTCGTAACCTTCTTGTAATCATTAAGCTTTTTGTGCATTGCGAGCATGATGAGTTCTTATTAATGAGCATGTTTGTGTGAAATGAATGAGTATGTTGTGTGACATGCATTGTATGATTTTCCCTGCTAGAAGTGTTTGTGGTTTCCCCACAGCTTCTGGCTAAGTCAAGTAAGCCAGCATCCTCCTGGTTTAATATTATTTAGTAGGCTGGCATCCCCCCAGTTGTATATTATTTAGTAGGTCGGCATCCCTCCGATTGACTAATATATTTTATATTAAATTTATTTAGTAGGTCGGCATCCCCCTGGTTGGATATTATTACCTTATTTAGTAAGATGGCATCCCCCAGTTGTATTTTATTTAATATGAAGGCATCCCCCATTTTGATATTAATTATTATATTAAATTGGGAAAATCACTCGTGTGCATATTATACTTGTTTATCTAACTTTCTGATCTTGATGGTGATATTCTGAATCATGGTTTGTATGGGCACTCTGTGTGGATGATGTTATTATTATTGATTTGGGTTGCTCTTGTGTCGTCTTCTCCAATGAGTTTGGCGATGTTAGGGTAACACTTGCTTCATGATGCATGATTTGCCGATTTTTTTTTTTAAAGCAAATCATTATATACTATAACTACGAACACATCCACCAATCGACTAGACAGTCATAAAGATGAAAGGCCCGAAAGATGGTATCAAACTCCATAGCAATACAAAGACAGAACTTATAGACCAAGTTGGAAGATACCATCTTACCAACTTTTACACATAAGAGACAAATATAATAAAATAAAGATGCATAGACATATCCTTCCGTAGACCAATTTTCGTTAATCTCATAAATTCTTCTTCTATCCTCATCTGAAATCTTTTTAATCATAGAAGATGTAAGTATTTCCATGCAAAGATGGTGTTGAAGTTTCTTCACTTCCAAAAGATATATCAGAATGTGCTTAATAATCAAGGGATCAAACTCTTTCATTAGAAAGAGTATAGTCCCAAGAAAGATCCCAAGACTTCTACTAATAGTAGAACTGCCACGACGACTCAAAGAGATCAATGCAATCTTCAAAATAGAAGACCGAACAAAGGTGAGGTAGTTAACCCCTGTAAACTGCCAATATATGAAATCACGGTTCTGTAATCCATATACAAGCCTAACATCTCCTTTAATGAAATCAGCTTGAAAGAAAAAGTGAGAATCTATATTCCCTAAGGTGATAAAATTGATCGGGACAGGATAAGTTATGCAATTATTACTTATACTGAAATATAAACCTACGCAATTAATACTTGATTTAATACTAATCAAGCTACGGGTACTACTATGAGTTGTGTAACCTTTTGTAACTGATGCGAAAGAAATTATTCTTCTTACTATCAAACGATCATGCTCCTATCGAGCTTTAGTAATATTGTTTCCCATTTCCGTTGTGAAGAGATAAAAATCCCATTGGATCTGTAGGGTTAAGAATAAGAACCTGCACGAAATGGAATATCACTGATACAATTTCTGTACATTACACTGTTGGTTCACAATGTATTTCTCGTAAAGATGCCCACCTAAAGAAGCATCTTGTTTGTAAAGATGATGTTTCTTTACGTAGTACTGATGAGAAGTTTGATGCCCACACACGATACTGTTTTCGTAAAGATGACCGTATAAAGAAGAACGTATTTCAGAAAATAAGTCTTCAAAAGGACAAAGAAATTCCGACTGGGCCCACAACGAAAAATTGTCTTCTTCCATTGTGCTTATAGAAATTTGATTATGTTCCACTGAGTTGCACTGTTCAAAAATTTGGTCAACAGAGGATGAGACCTCCCCTGCCGGAACAATGTTTAAAACTTCACCGGAAATTTTGAGCTGATCAAACGAGAGGCAAAGATTTACCACATCCGTTGTTGGAATAAGAACTCCTCTATAATCATTGTCAGAGATGTTCAAACAACAAAGAAGATCACAAAGTATACTCTCCTCCATTGAAAAACAATAATAAACAGTGAGCAAAAGCTTCTCCTTCTTGATAATCCAAATAGAGAATCAAAATAATCCTTAACAGATAAGGAGAACCAAACAGTAAATATGTTGTTTGGGAGAAAAATTGGGGCTTATTTTAGGAACAGTTACCAAAAAGTAAATTGAAAAGGAAGATGTCGATTGTTAACAATAATTGAATCGGTGATATACCCCACGCACTGTTGACTACCGAACGAAATAAGAACAAGAAAAATTGATAAATCAATCCAAAGGATAGGAAGGATCAGATGGATGTAAGACTAGAAACAGGCACGTCGACAATAGATCTAGATATTGAGGGGTTAATTAAGAAGACGTTAGTTGATGTAGCAGCACCAGATATAGAAAGGCAAGATAAGAAGAATATGTAACTTGAAAGATAACCAACCTGTTTCCACCTGTGAGGAAGAACTATGCTTATGTGATAAAATTAAATAACTACAATCTACCAACCTCCAAAATATGAACCTATTTTGGGAGAAAAACTATCGCACAAACTGATTGATAAAAGAATACGAACACACACCTTCCAACCTACAAAAAATGGAACCTTTTGGGTACAAAAGTGTCAATCAAAGTGATTGATCTTAATGAAAAGATTAGAGCTAGTCAATCAAAGTGATTGAACTTGAAAAAAACAAGAGAAATTTTCTTACAAAATGTCAATCAAAGTGATTTGCCGAATGTTTAGTTCTTCCTATTTCTTTTTAATTATTATTCTTTTACAATTGTGAGCATGTTAGTGAATACTTGAAAGTTATATGTTTCCACTGAGCACCCCTTTGGGATGATGTGCTCACACGTTTCCACTTCAGTTTCAGTTATCAGAAGATAAGGTGCTCGTGAAGATATCCGTTTTCGTAGCTTAAAGTTTTAACGATCTAGAGATGTTTATGCATCTCTATATATGTTTTCTTTGATTATTTGTAAAACAACACATAATTATGTATTCATATCACTTGAGAGATCTTCATTTATAATGAATAACAGAGGGCTTGGGTTGGCTTTTAGTTCACATTATGTAATTACGATTCTTAAATCGATAATTTAGATTTGATGCTTCAATTAGGATATTGTAATCTTATTAACTAAACAGGTTTAGTTTTTGGGGCGTGACATAAGCTAACCCTAGGAAACTAATTTTTCTTTTTCTCTTCATCTTCTCTTCACTTCAGCGCCTCTTCTCTCGGCTCTCACTCACCGCAACTTCTTCTTCTTCTTCTTCTTCTTCTTCTTCTTCTTCTTCTTCTTCTTCTTC
>JAJJMB010003267.1:714527-735625 GCA_023531105.1 Papaver atlanticum | reverse complement strand
TCTTCTTCTTCTTCTTCTTCTTCTTCTTCTTCTTCTTCTTCTTCTTCATTGTTTAATTTTAGAAGAAAATAAACTCGTTTAGCATTAACAGTAAAGTTGTAAAGGTAAATTTAACGCTTACAAATTATTTTGATTTTGGTTGTAAATAGCTTGATTCTTATTTTGATTTTGATGTGTGCATTAATAATTAGTTTGATTTTTGTTATATTTTTTTAGGTTTTACATGAAAATCAAACCTAAGCTTTTCAATTTGGGGTGTTTTTGATTAGGGCTTCTAGTAGAATTTGTTCTACCCAAAAAACTTAGGGAAATTCTTAATTTTGATAACTTCTTTTTATTTATTTATATTTTTTTTCTTTGTTTTGATTTTAGGATTTTAATTAGTGCATATATATGTATATATGACTGTAGATGGAAGATAGAAGGCTGAAAGAAGGTTAAAAGGAGAAAGGAGAAAAAATTGACTATCATCCGTGTATGAATGGATTTAGATCATGTGGATGGGTTTATTTGTAAATCTGTTTTGAATGTTATTCATGTTCTAAGTTTTTAATTGTACGACTATATAGTCTTCTTAAATTTTGTATACCAAATTTGAATTGGGTGCAATCGAATATACAACCTCTTCTATAAGTTGAATGTATGTCAAGAGTTTGTAGATGAATGGTAAAATACAGTTGAATTTCTAATATTTTTTGTTTGATTTTTCTTTTTCTTCAATCGGTGAAAAACCGTAGAAAGCGGAGGAAAAAACCGAACCGAGTCTAACATAGTTCAGTTACAGTTTTGAAAATGAAAACTGTAGTCTATACAGGTCGGTCGGCGGTTTCGCCTGAAAACCGGACCGACCGGCCGTCATAGGTAACAAACCGTATAGAAAACCAATTAGCCAGTAATTGCGAGAGAAAAATTAGGTAATAAAAAGATACTTGCAAGGTGAGACTGAGACATCCCCAAGTCAAGTAAATTATTTAAGGAAAAATAAATTATGATTCTAAAATCCTATAGAAGATAAACAAAATAAGTTTAAGTAAAAAGATAAATCTGGCCCAAGCGTAAGCCCACTCGACATGACGGCTAGCCTTGCACCATAATAGCCATCTTCCTTGACGCAACGGTCATACGTGGATTCATGAGGCGAGTGGGACTAACGGTTACCTTTCACTCATAGATAGTAAAAATGAGCTAGCGTCGTTAATAATCCGTAGGTCTCAAGGTCAGATTCCGCCAAGACCATAAACCTCAAAGTTTCAACCCATAGTGAGTTCTACTAATGGGCCTATGGCGAATGAGGGTGGATCCGTGACCGGTTGAATCCTTTTTAAGATGAAACTTTATTGGCGAAGTATCCGGGAAATGAAGAGTACTGTATATTTTTAATTTTCCCGTTAACTAAACTCAATCGCAGAAAATATCATATCATTTGGTGTGTACATATTTGTTACTGTAACTCAAATGCACGGATATAACAAACGTGCATTCCACTTGTAAGAAAGTAAAGTGAGCTGTCAAGAGTAAAGACACTTATGCAAGTACCACCGCTCATATGGTTAGACTTCACTATTTAAAATGTTATCTGCTTCATTGGTCAGATCTTCCTGGTGGGTCTGAAACAACATTGTCACTCGCTCTCTCTTTTCCCGGATCCCCACCTATTACACTTGTCGGTTCTTTCTTACCTGTTCATTCACATCATAGGCTGCCCAACTCAATAATTTAGATTCAAAGAAGCTATAACATGTTTCAACCATTAATCAGCAAGAGATATAGAGAGAATAAGCATCTGAATACCAGGGAAGATAGAAAAACAAATTAATAGTTATCTAGAGGAAGAAAGAAAAGGGATGATAAAGAGTTTGTGTGAAAGTTAATAATAACAAAATTAAAAGAACAAATAGAGGGGAGAATAGTTCTATCTTATATGGTTATCACACCTGAATGATTCTTTATTTCCTAATCTCCAAGTTATGGGGAATAAATATAATAATAAAAATAAAAAAAACCATGACTACCCTCGGTAGTGTATAAAAAACATCAAGTGGTTAAAATGATTGTTCATAGATTACGTAGTGATAGATATATAGATAGATCATGTTGGTTGTTAAGTGGGAAGAATCAACATTAAAAATCAATGATGATAGGGGTTGTTCAGTGGGAAGAATCAACGTTAAAAATCAGTGCATTTCTCCCTCCATGAAAGTAGGGTTTCGAATTTCGTAATTGCCAAAAAAAATTTTTTTTAAGGCATTAAGGATGTAGTCCAAGACCACTATGCAAAACTATTAAAAGTTTTTTTTTTAATAATAGACAAACCAAATTACTTTTCAAGTGTTTTACATCCTGGCCAAATTGGGGTATACCCAAATTAATTGGGGTATACCTAATGAGACAAAATCTGGGTCATTTTAAAGTAAAACAAGCCACCCCTTAACCATGTATTTTCTAAATGGCTAATATACCCTTGTTTAGTTAACACTAAAAGTTCTGATTAGGTTAATTATTTGAGTAGATTAAAACTTCTGAAATTATAAATTTAAGTTATGAAATTTTGTTTTTGATTGAACTCAAGATTTGTGATGAAAAAAAAAATGTTCTGAAACTGTGAAAAGTCGGCAAGGTCGACGAATGAAGAAGATGCCGACTATATTTGGCCGGCAAGGTAGATGAATGAAGACGACGCCGTCTAACTTTGGCCGGCAGGGTATTCAAATGAAGACAATGCCGACTTTATTTTTTTGACACATAGGAGACGACTAATATTAGTCGGCAAGATCTACAAAATAAAACCTGCCGGCTGTTGAGAAAAATGTGGAATCATGTATTAGTCGGCAAGGTCTACAAAAAAAATACCCTGTCGGCTGTTGAGAAAAATGTGGAATCATGTATTAGTCGGCAAGGTCTTCAAAAAATACCCTGCCGGCTGTGGAATTTTTTTACAGTCGCCATGGCTATTATGCAAAGTCGGCAAGATATGCATGTTACGGACTTGCAGACTAAAGACACAGAAATCATAATTTTCGATTTCTAACCTAATATAACAATCATATAACAATCAAATCACACAACACAATGATGGGTTTGAGTTTAGACATCACTTACGGTCTTCTTTTCGCCGGTAGAATCAACCATTTTTTTGGAAAATCAAAGTTGAAGATTTTCGGTTGATGGAAGAAATGGAAGAAGATGAAGGGGAAGAGCAGAGAGATTAGGGAAGATTAAGAGTTTTTTAGTTTTTAATTTTAGGGTTTAATTTTAAGTTAATTAGTTCAAAGGTATTAAAGTAAACTCACCCATATTTGACCTCCCTTTAGTAAGGGCACTAGGTTCATTTAAATCTGGGTATACCCCAATTTGGCCTGATTTTACATGGACCCAATTACAAGATATAGCAATTATATATAATTCCTACTACTTCCAATGGGTTACATTAAACACTCACCTTTTGATGTGTGCATTAAATGCGAGCATGTGCTACACCTTCCGATTACATCATTGACAAGTATTGTTTGCTTATTTTATTTATACATAATATATTTTCAGTTATTTTTTTTAAATATCAGTAATAATTAAATTTACTAGTATTATTATTTTAATTCATTATTATTATGATTATTTTATTTATACTTTTTTTTTTCTTTCTATTTTTTTTCTAATAATTTTAATTTTTTTCTTTTCTATTAGTATTATTATTTTTAGAAAAACCTATTTTTCTTTTTATACTTTTTTTTCTTAATTATATATATATATATATATTTTTTTTTTAATAATAATATTAATAAATTATTATTTAAGATTATTACAATATAAAAATATTATGGTTCGTACATAGATTTGGTTGGTAACCTAGCAACAAGCTGGGCACCAATCCCCTTTTGAATAGCAACACCTAGTTTATAAATAATAAAGGTACCTACACCGCTATTAGCATCATTATTAACTAGGCAATTCTTCAGTCTCTTAAAAAAACACAAAGTATCTTCACTAAGCTCCTCAAGAGTGGTGAAAGCTAGAACACCCAAACCATAACCATGCGAAACATATTTATCCAAGTATTTAGTACGTTTGCGCGAAACAACATTCGAAATGGCTAAGCTGGGGATGAAAGCACGAGCACCTTCACCTGTAAAAGGCGAGACGCATGTGACATCTATGCAAACATCTTGTCCATTCTTCCAATTATACACGAGAATATCCATAGGCCGTAAATCTCTGTTATCATCAGACAAGGCAACTTCTTTGCGCGCAGGCACGCCAGCCTTGTAAAAATATCCGCAATAACATCACGTACAAGGTCATGCCGGAACTTGACTCCAACATCTTTGGCACAATGAAGGTGTCCATAGGCCTATTGCAGCTTGAACATAAACCATCTACAACAAACAAGGGGATACCCAAGGCGGTAGCATACTACGGCCCTGAACTGTTTTGGCCCTAGGCACTGATTCTTGTAATTAATTTCAAAGTTAGAATTCTAATTTTATATTACATCCGTTTTATTTTCATGTCAAACACTAAATATTGAACTACTAAGTAAACTAGCAGGTTTAGGACGTCCAGCAGCCGTTAAGACACCCTTCAAGAAGTTAGAACTACGACTATGTCCAATACTAAAGTTCTTAGAGATAAAGTAATTCGAACAACTGGAGAAAAACCTTATTATTTTTTTGAACTTTTAATAATAATAAATTACAATGTTCTTATCAATTTTTTGATAATAATATTTTCTTTGAAACCAATAGGATTTTTTTTTTCATACAACGGAATTTTATTTGATACACTTTTATCCTTAAAATTGGGGTATGTTCCAGTTTGGACAAGTTTGTATATTTTTCTCCCTATGGAGTCATATTTGCTGAATATGCAAGTTCTATAGGACTCCACGAGCCCTCGGAAACATTATACCTAGCTCTGTAAAGGCACCTATAAGCTCAAAGCTAGAAATTTGCCAATGATTCTCATCATATCGATTTAAATGAGAACGATAGGATCTGGTATTTTCACAAATAAAATGAGACTGTCTGAAACGATTGTTTACATGATACAGTCTCGTTTTCGAACAAAATACACAAATCTGAAGAGGTCCTCAGATAGTTAGGGAAAGACATAAAGAAAATTCCCAACCCTAGTGCTGACAAGTTTTTTTATTTAAAACCTCAAGAAGATGTCTGAAAGAAAATCCCCCCACTCCGGTACCGACAAGTTTGAATACAGGCCATTAGTATCATCACCTAACGACTTTACCACTATTTGAGCCATTCAACCTTTGTAACCTGATTCCGTACTTTTATACCTCCCCAAAATTAGGTTGAATAATTTCATAGATAGTCATCTAGTTGACTTGAGCGGCCATATTAGATTGATTGGAAATTAAAATTTCCAGAACCTCAACTGAAATATTTCACAAGTAAAAGAAAAGCATGATTTTTGGGCTAATCCGACATCTTTGCTCATAGAAAATTTGTAAGTAATAGTTGTAGAACTTAAAGAGATCAATAACTTCATTGGGAGATTATTTTCTACAATCTTCTTCTCCTTCATTCTTGCTTCGCGATAACTTTTTCATTCTTGAGGTAAAGTTGATGAAGATCAACTTCAAGGGGCATCCAAAAAAGATTTGGAATAAGCTTCTGAATTAACGAAATTCTCTCTACCAAACATATATCACATAATTTACATCAAGTTTGGATAAATATTTTTATTTCTTTGTATTAGTAACTTAGTTTTGGTAAAAGGATCACAGTTGAAACTTCATTAATTAATACTCGATTATTTAATAATCTCTCTAAAATAATATATACTTCTCTGCGGTGCATATCTTCTGTGCTTAAGGGTTCATGTGCTCAATGTGCCAAGCTAATAAGATTTTAAAATATTGTATAAATTTATATCTATCGATTTTTTTAATTTTAAAAACTTCATTTTTTCGGTATTTCGAAAAATAAATAAAAAAACATTCTCTTTGCCAATTTAGAGTCCATTTGGTTTGTTTTTTATTTTCATAATTTTTGGTTTCGTCAACATTCTGATTTATCTAATTTTCAAACATAGATATATTTATCTAATGTAAAATGATACATCATCAATAAATCAACGATACATCATCTCCTTGCGATGCAACACTGATCCGAAGACCACTGTTCCGCTCCTCTGTTTTGCTACTCTAGATTCATAGTGTACCATTCCAATTGTAACTGATGAATCTTTGGGTATTATATACCCTCGTGTAATAGCCGCCTAATTAATTTAATAAGATTATGCTTCAAAAAAAAATCAATAAATATAAGTGAAATTTATAATCATAAAATCATGAAATCTTGAATCAAAAAAGAAATATTTCTCGCTAATTATTTTAAAAAAATTCATTAGTCGAATGAAAAATGTAACTGACACTTATCTTAAACGTCATTGCATCACTAATACTACCCCCATCGTTAATTATCATGATGTAGGTTATTTGGTTGTTCCTCGTCATGTCTCCTTTGTAATTGCATTTGTTCCTGCAATTACAAAAACATGCATAATCAGATGAAGGAGTTACTTGTTTTTTCAAAGATTGCGGTAAGCTAAAAATTAGTGAGCTCCAATACCTGCACGAAGTTAACCATGCCATTGCGACGATGTTCATAACTATTTGCGGTATTGTAGCCTCTATTGCCTCCCACAGAACATTACTAGTATTGTGATATTTGAAATTAGTTAAATAAATATATCAACAAAACATGAGATGCATAATTGAGTTTATTTTCTTTACAGTAGTTGCTATTGTTACACAAAGTTAGTATTTTAAATTATCGTAAACTATAATTTTAAATTCTAATTATTATAATGAAGAATTGGTTAATGATGATGCAAACAAAACTTGAAAGTGATGAAAAAGTAGCCAATTATTTTCTTTTCTCTTTTATGTGTGATTCAGTAACATAATTTCATGGGAAGGAAGATCGAAAAATCAATGGAAAAAATCATGCTAAAGAATTAATCAAATGGGTACATGGGATATATATCAAATTACCTATCCTAATTACCCATTTTCTTGTTTTTAAAAGCACTTTATATTAGGATATATATATATATCAATGCTTACACAACAGTAGTGTTTGTTGTGTCACGCAATGGATGAGATACATTCTGTTAGTCTAACTGGTGGTTAGGATTTCTTCCTCTCTCTCCCAGGGTAATCTGCAGCCCACGAATCCAATGGCTAGGTGTTATCCCTGCTACACATTTGCTGTAATCAATTCGTTCTCCGGCTGTAATCAATTCCTTCTCCCTTCAATATGTGAACCCGATTTGAATCCCAAGGAATGAATATCAATCGTCTAGGAAAAATGGTTGGTCATTCGTCTTCTTCGTATTCCTTAGAGAAGAAGAAAATCTCTGCAAATTTATCTCAACTAGTTTTACACCCGTGCTACGCACGGGTTTGTTTTTCACTTACAAATTATAGGAAGCCAAGTTTGAAAACAATTCTTAGCTTATACAATGTGAATTGTCTTTACCAATTCTGTTATACACATTTATTTGGATCCGATTCACCCAATCAAACAGCCAAACATAATGTCAGATTGGCAGGTAACAAATTTAGTTTATTCAAGAAATATTTATATTATGAAGATAAATAAATATTTATATGTCAAGATAGCCAGCATAGTGTCGAGGAAGATAGTTTATGGGCAAACTGAACATGAATTGATCAGGGCTCGCATATGGAAAGAGTTCACGAACGAAGCTACCTTTGTTTTTGATCAAAAAGAACCCTCACAATATTTATGATTATGAAGTTTGGGTTACAAATGTAAATATCTTGGATTCTTAAATTCTTTGTAAATGTCTGAGCTTTGTGATATCCACTTCAATCTTCATGCCTCTGCATTGTACATATGCAAACATTATGGGACACGGCACATTAGGATTTCTCATCACGAAAACAGTAATGAAGAATACGTGTCTAAATACTGATTAAGGCATTCGAAAATAAGCCAAGTGGTTTCTACGGATATGGTATTACCAATTTCCAGCATACCATCTTCAACTCATCCTACCACTCATCGCTACCAGTTGTACCAACGTCTGCATTTTATGTGAAGTGCACATGAGACCATAACCACCATTCACCAACCAGTAGAACTTTTACTTGTTTAGATTATAAAACTATAGAATCAAAGTACGGAAAAATCTAGTACGACCTGTGTATTAATATTCTTCAAAACCCTAATTAATTTTGGCCAACTTGGTTTAGAACCCCTAATTTTTATTTGTACTTGACATATCAGTAAGACGTGCTACGAAAATATCATAAAAACATAGGTAGAAAAATCATTGATCTCAGTAAATGTTAGACCTGCAACTAATTATTATAATAGTTAAATAAGGTAGGCAAAGAGATATGCATGTAGTTTGCTTACAATAATGAATTTCAGAGGCAGTTAGTAACTCATACGAACTGTCTGATCCAAGAGAAATATAAAGCACGAACATACAAATAACATCCACACAGGAAAAGAAGAAAAACTAATAAACAATAATAAACAACATCTTCATTTTCCGCGCACTTTCATTGTCGCCTGAGCGTCCCGGAGGCAATGCCAACCTATTCTCTCTTTTAAAAGTAGATTTTCGGATCTTGTTCCATAAGCTTAAAATTGATTGCCAATCATAATGGATATAAGAACAAACAATTGAAATATCGTAATCAATAATCAGTCATAAGATCCAGCGAAACCCGCTAAATAAAAAAATTGTATATGACGAACTTAGTTAGTTTTTGCCAATAGGATTGAAAGAATGAAAGACTTTCCAAACGAATTGGTTCCAGTTCCAGAGCCAAAAGATTTAAGACATTAAGCAAATTGGTGATGATGGGATTGAAAGACTCATATTCCAAACGAATTGGTTATGGAGCCAAAAGATTCCATATTTAAATTGCTCAAACATATTCCAAATGAATTCCCAAAACTCATTAAGAAACATAAAGCACGAACATACAAATAACATCCACACTACTGAAAGAAAAAAAAATCACCTTTTTCTCTAGAGCGCCCAATGCTTCAGCAAAAGAGAAAGTGGGCACTTGACTCTAAGATTCTTTTCCATTTTTTGATCACAACCAACGATACAAATCACTTGACTGTAAGGTTCATTGCAGCAACACAACTATACTATTTACAAATACACTACAACTACATTGTTCTACAGAAACAAAGATAGTCATTTTTCAATAATACAGTTCATAAGCTTGATTAATTATTTTATTCTGTTAAGTGATATTTAGTAGAAGATTCTGGTGGTTCTGCTTAAATAATAGCCGAAAGCAACTGTTCTATGCAGTTGTTCTATCTAAAGCAGTTTAGGGAGGAAAAGTGGAAAACATTTTCTACCCCGTGCTACGTGGGACTAAATACTATGAAGAATGGGATAAGTTGAGATCACTCCATATCATATTCATGGACCTATATAACAATAGTTCTTTATTAAAACAAAGGAATACCCATGTTAATAATATTTATGGTTTTCCATTATCAGTTTATGGTGTCATAAGACTTACAACCCACGGTACCTAATATTTTTCATTAGTGCAAAAGACAATCATACGCATGTATCGTATCCGAGAGTCTCCATATGTCTCACCGGTAGACCTATGGACATCATTTTCTGACTCCGTAATAAAAAAATACACGTAATGACTTCCGTAATGAACTGTACTAACACAGTTTGCATATTCGTCGTCAAAATATCCCCTTTCCATGCAAAATATGTTTACAATTATAAAAAACATAATTGAAGAAATACCGAATTGTAAGGTCTCTTGAATATGACTACCAGCTATGTGATAAAGGACGTTGAAGCAACCTGGAAATGGATCAATGCAAGTTGTTGATACTTTCCAAATAAGGCATAAGGGAATCCAATCAGAGTGCACCACCAGCATTAGCAAGTAACCTAGAAATTGAATTAAATAAATTGAAGAAAGGGAAAATTGATAACCATTTTTTGTATGGAACAAAAAGAGAAGTGATAATGCAGGCATAATTTGAGATCTTCACTTGCATGGTTCCAATGTTGAGTTCAGGCCTGATACTTTCTGGTGATCAGCCATAGCTTTGTTAGTTTTTGTGTTTGCTGCCTGGAAACACAAAACGAATTAAGATTCTCATCGATCAAAAATATTGCCTAATTAAGCTATTTTTGTTATTTGCTTTTCTCAATCACACTACCATGACCAACAAAAAAAATCTCAATCTGAATACCATAATTTATAAAAAAATCTCAAACAGAATAACATAATCAACAATTTTTTTTTTTTTTTTTTTTTTGAGATTTTACAACAAAAACAACAACCTTCACAAGGAAATGCACCCGAAAGTATAGAAAGCCAGAACTTGAGAAGGTCATTATCTTATTTCTAACCAAAGAAGATTTTGATTACCTTGACGCACACACCAATGGAACGAGGACTTGGATATTTTTGAGTAGCCCTGGAGACGACAACAGTAAACGGCAACTTGAACAATTACCGTAGCTTTTTCGAAAATAATATTTACAATACAGTAAGAAGGAAGAGTCTCTCTCTCTCTCTCAAAAAAAAAAGGAAGAGAAAAATCACCTAAGCTGATTTCGAAGTAGAGAAGAGTAGCTCAATCGACTATATCTTTTTAGGACCTGTAAAAATAAACGACAACCACCGATCAGAAGAAAAAATCCTGCAAGCATCTGTAAAACAAACCCTAAAAACAAAGGCAACGCCCAAAAAATGAGCTTTGACTTTTGCTCGAGCGTTTTTATATATAGGAGAGGATATTAGTATTTCTGGAATTAATGTTTCATATTTACCAAGAAAATTGTAAAGATTTTTCCTTCGCTAATCTTAGAAATTTTGGTATTACTTTTGGCTGTCATACCTTACTTGTTGTACTCCGTACTATTCTTGACTGAAAGGTAACATGGTAAAAAGGGGAAAAATATCTCTCCTTTCGATTTATTTACAATTTTATAAAACTATTACTTTAAAAATGTTCATTTAGATCTTAAAATTAATTACCTAAACCATTGTTTTATAGTTATAAACTAATGAACACAAATTAAATTACCAAAAATACGTTCATCACTCTCAACATGTAAAGCAAATACCTAAATTATACGTTGTGATTTTATTTTTTTTAAATCTTTTTATGGAAAGAACAATACTAAGAAAAATTAATATCGAAACTCATTTTCTGTTGTCCGCTTTTCAACTGTTTTTTTTTCTCATTCCCAAAGATTTGCTTAATGTTATTTTATTGTTTGTCATGATTTTCTAAAGCGATATTGTATCTTGATTATTTGGAAAGGATTAACAATCATTTTTTTTTTGTGGAAGAGGAAGCACGGTTTGATCAACGGGTAAGTATTCTTCTATGTATATATTTTGATTCATTTATTTTTATTATTAATCTGATTTTAATTAGGATCACTTTAATTTTTATTGGTTTGGAATTGTAATTAGCATTAGTTTAATTATAAAAATTGTAATGTAATTGGACACTGGACATTTGACATTATTTTTATTTTATTACGATTGATTTCGTTTTGTGATGAAATCATGATGAACAATTCATGTCTTGATGTGATTTTATTTTATGTATTTCTGAATTTTAATGTTAGATATTAATTATATTTTACCCGATTTTATATGTATTTTTTACAATTTTATAAGATTGTGTAATACATAATTACTTTTGGTAATATTTTCCTTAAATATGATTGGCCAGAAATATTTTGTGGGGCTAAAAGATTTTCTTTGAATTTTATTGGTCGAAATTTATAAATGATGGGGCCAGAATCAATGATGTAATTTTAAAGTGGTAAGTAAGGTTGTCGTTCACTCGGACTTGTGAAGATTCGAGTTTTTAAATTTAATAAAAATATATACAAAAATATTACAAAGGGTGCGAGAGTTACTGGGACTCAGGATTCCACCAAATTTCATTCATGTGATTCAAATAATAATTCCAATCAATTATAGCTCAAATATTAAAAAATATGGACTCTTATTCTTTACCAAAAGTAGATTTTTGAAAAGCAATGACTGTAAATCAAAAGCATGATGTATCAAAAATACATTGACCAAGCATACATCATCAAACAATATCACACCCATTCAATAAAAATCATAAATCAATTAAAAATCAATGCAAATAGTCATAAAAGAATTATTAGAATTACCACATGCATGAAATAGGGCTTCCTTCGTCATCCCAGTGTTGGTGTTTAGCTCCTCATATTAGAAATATGCTCAAAAGTTGATTTCATTGATCAAATAAGGTGTTTTTATTAGAAAGGACGAGCTATAGTTACAGAAAGCTTGTTGTAAGGAAGGTAATGGTCGCTGAAAGTATTAAGCAAAGACAGTCAAAAACGATAACAGCTTTCTGTAGTTGAATATAAGACTGCTTCTGCGACGGTTCGCTGTGGGTCGAAGTTCTTCGTGTTCTTCGCGACTGTTCAGTGTGCGTCTTATGTTCTTCGTGTTCTTCAGTTCCGCACCAGCAGAAAACAACAGCAGGTAGCTTTCTGTTCGTCTTGATTTCTCACTCCTCAGCCCTTCTCAGCCCCCCAAACTCTCGACACCCCTTCTATATGACCCAACCAATCTATTTATATCAAAAATAACGATTAAATCTCTCCAAAATCTTCCGAAATCTCTTTCTTTCTCTTCATGGCAAAGTTGCGGCAATTTCTTGTTTTATAATTTCCACGCATATCTGGGCTTTCCTTTTGATTCTAAACTCTTCCTTAGATAGATATTAAGCTTTGGGAAGAAAATCTTGCCTTTAATCTCTCTAAAATTTCCTAAAATCGGTCACACACGTGACTTTCCATATTTTGCTGTTGAGATCAAAACCCGTCGATTGAGCCCAGTTTAATCGATTTAAACACCCATGTTAGATTCCTAGACCCATAAGGAGTCTACCCTATGAAAATCAGAGGTTTAATCGACCTTAAACTCCTCCAAATCACTACCACCAAAACTGCCAGAAAACAACCTTCACGTTTTTGGTTTCCCGCCCAAATTCAGAATTTGAACGTGAAGGGGAAAGGTTACCCCTTATCCAATGGTCACCCCTTATCCATTTCTGGAGTCCGCATAACACTCGTCCCTTGGGTTGCATTTATCAACTTTTCGAGCCAATTTCGCCGCAAAAGCTTATTTCTCCAAAAAACACCTACAAAGAGATAAAATACCAAAATAAATAGAAAAATGGGTACTAACATTATACACAATAGAGATGAAAATAGACACATAAATGCGTCTATCAATCAACCAGAAGCTCCGGTTAATGAGAGCACTCGAAAAAAAACTCAATTTTTATATAAAGAGGGAGCCGACTTTATTTATCCCCATAATACGAAAATAGAAAAGGAAGGAAAATTTACTTTTGCCTCTCTTCACAAATTATTTTTCTTTCTCAGTTAACTTGAAATTTTTTCTCAGGGTTTTATCATTTATGAATCAGGGTTTCAAGAAGTCCCATCTTAAATCATGAGTTCTAATTCCATGATAACAGATTTTGTTCCTGTTTGCCCCGAGGAATTTGGCAAAAGAAAAGTGAAAAGAAGGTAATTATAATATTATAATCTATGCTTTTGACTTCAATATATATATTTTGATACGATTGTGTTTGTTGGTGTAGTTGATTTTAGTGAGTTTGAAGTCTGATTTAGGGTTGTTGTAATTATTGCAGATTGGACGTCTACCTTCGATGATTGCGGGAATATGGAAGATGAAAGAGAGTTGCAACTTGGAGTGACTACATGGTCTCGAGAAATACTCTCAAATGGTATGTTTTCTGATATAAGGTTTTCCCGGTCTATCATCTCCCATTAATCTTGATATTTGATGAATTAGAGGAAGTTATTCGATTGGGCGTTGATCCAAAAGTAACCAATGAGTGGAAATTATCCTCAGCTAGCCTAAGTTAGGGGTAGTGTTTCGTAAATACTTTGTGTTCTTCATCTGAACCAGCATCCATGACCCTGTTTCGGCTTCGATGGATCTCTAAACTTGCGAGTAGGTCGTAATTGCTCCCCCCACATACAAATTCACTGGTACTTCATAAGTGACATCAAGGTTAGGTTTTTTTTTTCTCTCATTACGTACGGAAAGCATTTCAATGTTTGACATATTTTGTCTATTTCTTATGTGTCTGACTACACAAGTCTTTTGGCAAGCTGCCGTTTTAAATTTTCCGCTTCTTATGTTTAACACCGTTGCTAGAGTTATTCTGGCTTAATAGAAACTTTCTTTCAGCCTGCGATATGTTAATGTTAATATGGTGCAAGATGCATGTTTGGTGATCGAGTGATTTGCTTTTATAGAAGCAGTAATCACACTCTTAGTCTTATAGGGTGAGAAATATTATGCTGCTCTCCATCCACATTATATTTGAGAAGTGTTTAATAATAGTCGACCAACCTAAACTATAACAGACTACAAGGTCTCATCTAACGGAACATGGTATCGAGTAGGACTACTGATACATCTAATTGAACAAACGTTCCCACCCATTACTATTTTCGCTAGATGATTTAAAATAAAACTAATGACTGCTATACATAAGCAACATCGTAATTTACATCTCTGACCAGTGCATGATGCAAGGTCACATAGCAAGGTCCGTGTGAATGAAGAAACCGTTGTGCATTGACAAGTAAGTGTACACAATATATGCTTTCCTTAATTCCAATTTATTTATGCAGCTTGAACTTACCATGACGTGTCCTTTGAATTTTACACATATGCACTCTTGAACTTACAGTTAAACAGGCACTTAAAAGACAATAGAATTGTCAAGTTTTTTTTTTTTTTTTTAAACTGCTAGCTTCGTGTCACTAAGTATATGTATCTATATTGTAGACAAAGATATGAATCACCACATGGTTGATATCTGGAAGTCAATCCTTATTGATGATAGAGCTCATTGTTGGATAGTGCAGAGTCCCACAATAATGCCAATCGGGCACACATAATGAGCTTTGAGCTATGCCACTAGGTACACAATGATGAGTTTTCTTTTTCTTTTTTTCCTTTATATCAAACTTTATTTGGCTCATGACTAGAACAATAATTTTCCAAAACTAGAATTTTGAAAGCCTGAGGTTGGTTTTCTTCTTAGCATATTAATTATGTTTAACTGAATATAAAAATTAGTACCTACTACGACACAGATGGACCACATATCTGGAAAGATTTGGAATGTAAATTCGATGTGTCTAGAGTCATTTCAGGCCTCCGTACGAAATTGTTTTTTGTCATTTATTCTCTTGGATAAGCATCATCCTTAATTTTTATGTCATTGTAATACTGCTCATGTACGTTTGGACTTTATGATTACAAGCCATGTTTTCAATTGTCATTTAACAAGAAATGGTATTAGGTCCTATTGGCAATCCTATACATGCAAACCTTATGTGCAGTAACATCGAATTGTCTATAAGGATATTATCTCTAAGTGCTATTCTGAGTTAGTCTAAAGGTAAAAAAAAAAAAGTATTTAAGTGTTTGTCGAATTGTCTCATTGAGAATCTTGGGATTTTGGTGTTGAATTGGGGTTGCATTATGAGGAATTTGAGATGACAGTTTTACTCAGTTGCAGAGTATTTTGAAATGTCTTATAGCAATGATGACCAAAAACAAATGTAGGCATCCTTAATTCATCTTTTCTTTTCTTTGGCTTATAGGAAAAAAAATGGATTACCCCAATTTAATTCGAACAATATGTGTACTTACAAATATCATTTAACAAAAAATGACGAGATCCTGCTTTAAACAACGTATAACCAATAGAGATGCGAGAACTATAAATAGGCAATAGAGACACATGAACCATAAGTAGCATATGAAGTTTTTTAGGCAGATGAGGGTATCATTAAAGATGATGCCAAGCCTGCAAGAAAGTTTGGAAGTTATCTCTGCCAATTTTATTGGAACAAATTAGATGTCATTGGGATCAATGATGTCACCGTCTTGGATGTGTTCATGCTTGATGACAATGTGAGTAACACCAATATATGTCAGTTCAAATTATCTAAATTGCAGTCTTATTAATTAAGGTTCTTATAGAGATAGTTTGAAAATGTGGATTCCCATGCTCAACTTCTAATAGAGATTAATATTGAGAGAATGTACTGGCTAGCCAGACTACGAGGGAATCATGTGCATGTTGGTACTTAATTCAACACTGATTTTTTCACTAATTAGTTTTCTTGGTCATAGTTATTGTTTTCTTAATGTACTGGCTAGCCAGACTATAAGGGAATCATGTGCATGTTGGTATTTAATTCAACACTGATTTTTTCACCATTAATTTTCTTGGTCATACTTGTTTTTTTCTTGATTATTCAACTGAAGCTTCAGTCAATCAACCATTTACTTGATTTTATATTTAGTGGGTGACATATTTGATGATCTGAATCATTTTGTTTTTCAACATCATTAGGTGCAACTGGAACATTGTGCATCTTTTTCTAGCAGCATGTTATACCATTTTTTATACTAACCATCGGAGATATTTACAAACCTTATTTTTTAAAAATAAATTGGGATCTGTTTATTTGGTCAAGATACATAAGTATCTTTCTATTATCCGGTCCATGATTTAGTCCATTGACTTGATCAAATAATTCTCATATCTTTTCCAGGGCGAGGAGCTACATGGGTTCGTACCAAAGAACCTAATCCGGAAATTTGATCCTTGCTTCGCGTTGGTGACACATATTTCCTACAGAAATTCACTATCCTTGGGGGGGATTCTTTTTTGCCCCTCTCACAGTGACCACCGTCTCTTCGCCTCTTTGGCGGAGATTCTCCGCTGCACTTCGGTTGAATAAGCTCAATTGTATCCAGTTTGAAGATTTGTAATTGCGGTCCACAAACGCGTATCTTATAGGTATTCCTTGAGTGTAGCCATTATATCCTTTGCTGAGATATGATTGTTTCTGTTTCTGAAGAATTGTCATGGATGTACTAATTAGTTTTCCAAATTTACAGGTCGTGGATGTACTAATTAGTTTTCCAAATTTACAGGAAAAGAATAGAGCCAATGGTCATTGCACGGTGCGCGATCTCACTCTTCACATCTTAAGGTATGCATGCATAAAACTTTCCAGATTTTCACTGTTTTAATTAGTATTGCTTACCGTCTATTTTTATATACCTACCTCTATTTGGTTCGACGACTATTGTATTCCTACATCAATATAGACGCTGTAAGAGCACTTACAAGTGATATATTTAGCATAAATTAAGACCGAGTAAATACCAATCTGAAGGTGATGACAATATGCGTTTGTTTTGGCAGTTAACTAGCACATACAAGTCTCTGCTTCCAGACTACCGAGTACAAAACCCAGATCTAATATTTCTTTGCACTTTGGGTCACTTTGTTTTTCAAATTTTCTGATTCTTTCCATTCAATATAGTTATACGTATGATATTAAGTTCATCGCAGTAATTACATTAAGTATATATGCTTCCACTGTCATTGCTAAAAGGGGAAACACAAACATTGCTAAAAGGGGAAACACAAAGGCCATTGTTGAAGTTTCTTCCTTATTAAGAGCCAGTGGCCCAGTGTTGCAGGTTCAAACCATCCATTGTCGTGCTATTATAAGTTGTTGTAGGTGCTGCAATTTTTGATGATTATGAGATCTAAATTGTTGATCAAAGTGCCGTCCCATTTTTCTGATTTACAGTAACTACAACCAACATGATGATCAAAGTTGTTACACAGTACAAGTACATTAATATTTGGTATGTGTCTATGTCTAAAACTGTTAAGAATCACAAGTGTTGTGGATTGTTGCCATTAACATTTGTTACTATATATATATATATATATTTTTTGAGCTATATCCAGTATAGTAATTAAATAAGAATTAAACACAAGTGATGGAATTAAATCTCAATAGAGTCACGCGTTGTTGTTCTGAACTCGGTCTTTCTGTTGTGAAATGAAACGTTAAAAATCAAGAGATGTTTAAGGTGCAACTAATGTGTAATTGACATTGATATTAGTTGGTGGGTTTCCATTGAAGATGTAGAGAGATCCTGTAATATTCAGAGATGTTTATGAAAGCCAGGCTATGAGTGCAATATTGGCGGAAATAATAGGTTTGTAACGTATAACTGCTAATTTGGGTGAACTTTTGGAAGTAATGCAAGGCTATTTTAGGAATGCATGACTAAAGGATCAATACATGTATCAAAAAGCATGACTAAAGAGGATCAATACGTGTATCAAAAAAATAATTATCAGAACGGGCAAATACAAAATTAAAATGATAACATGTAAATACATTCCGATTGATATTTAGAAAATGTTAAATGACCTAGCTTTGGACAATGTGAAATATACCGTGCCGTTACAACACGGGTTATTCACTAGTATATATATATATATATATATATAAGTTTCCCCTTTTAGATTCCATCTGAATTATTATAAAATAAAATACACCAACCCAATAAGTTTGGGTTAGACTAACCAATATGAATAATTTGTTTTGTGCACACTCCTTTCAAGAGTGTGCACAAAATTGGACTCAAGGGTCAAGAGTTACTCAAGCTGATTTTTTTTTCCACAATTGAGCATTAATTTCAACTTATTTGCCCCCTTTTCACTAGGTTTTTTTTATATAGGAAATTTCAATCATTCAAACAACACTTTTACATGAGACGGGCTCATTACAAAGATTAATTTTAATTTCAGCTAGAATGGCAAGTTCTTGTGAGCAACATGAGCATACAATGATAAAGGAGAAACTTAAACAATTTTTAACACTAACCAAACTAACAACCCTAGAATTGCAACAGAGGTTCACACTAATCAACTAACTAATTTTACTTCTTTTTATAAAAGGTTTAGAATGGCTTGTTTGATAAGAACTAGTTTCTTCCAAACCAAATAACAATCCTGACAAGTCAGGAGAGTTGGGATCATTGAATGATACATCCATTTCTCAGGGTTTCGTTGGTATGAAAATACACTAATTGCATCCACTCATATATGTGGACCATTCCTGGTCAAATAACAAGGTAAATGAAAAGAACCAAAAATAATAGTACCCATTAGTGATATGGTCTTGATGCTGCTTTTCTTGGAGAGAGATGTTGTATTTGTTGATCTTGGGGTTGTTTCTGTGATTGTTGTTGTAGTTTCTATGACTTGTGGTGCTGCTTTTGTATTTTCAGTTGCTGCTGTAATAATAGTTCTAGTGATTTCTGCCTCTTCTGTTTTTGAAACCGATGATTTTGTTGCTTCTCCGCTGTAAGTGTTGCAGATGAAGAAGATTTAGGAACCGAAAAAACTTGAATCGTTGCGAATGTAATCTAGTTGAGAAGTATGACATTACTTCCTTTGACAACTTTAATATGCTAAGGGTGTAATCTAGTTGAGAAGTATGACATTACTTCCTTTGACAACTTTAATATGCTAAGGGTGTTCTCTGACACTGTCAAGAAAAATGTGAGTGAATGGGAGAGAAGAAAGAAAGCTAAGAGATTTATGTATCAGCTGTGGAGCTTATTCCCTTTTTCCATTCGGTGGGTTGTTTGGAAGGAGAGGAATTGCAGACTTTACAAAGGCTTTAAGAGGATCTTTGATCAACTAATCATCTCAATTAAGTGTACTCTTTATAGTTGGGTTGTAAACACCAGTCTTTTCCATGGTTATTCATTAAGTACTCTGATTTGTAGCTGAGATGTTGTAGTTGCCAACATGTAGCTTAGTTCTCTTTGTTTTCACGTATCTTTCATTGTTTTGATGACATTTATTTTTTTTATAAAATTTGCCTTTCCGCTCTAAAAAAAAAATTGTTAAAAAGTTGAAAGTATAATAATTTTCTTTGAGAACAGAGGATACTTACTAACCCCATGTATCAAAATCACAGAACAAAGGAGGAAAAGCCACGAAACAAGCTAAGAATAACTAGTTGAAGGAAAATTAAAAAAAAAAGGAAAAAAAAAAGACATGATAAACAAACTAAAGAACTGAGATTTCAAACAACGGCTAGGATTTTGAAGTTTCCGTTGAGGTTTTTTGGAAACTGGTTGTTGGAATATCTATCTTTCATTTTTTTATGTCTTAACCGTAACAAATTTAGAGGATGCTATTCGATTGATTCATGTTGTTTAAGTTTTATACTTTAAAAGTTTTTTTAATGTAAATTTTTTTATATGGCATCAGCTTGGAATTTGACCTCCGACATCAAATTCTGATCAGCTTTATCGGATAAGGTCTGGACTATTTCTTCCGTAAGGATATGCACAGTTGGACACCATTAGAACTTCCCTTGGACTAATATGGCTGCACTTTTGATTTATTTATGTTTTGTGGAAATGTTATAAATACCTTTTATTTTGGTTGACCTTGCACAAATACCCCCGAGGGGTGAATTTTTTTTTTTTTGAGTCAACTTGAGAAAGTTGCTTCCACTTTCTCAAGCAACTTGTATAAAGTTCCGTCCACTTCTGGAAACAACTTATGCTAATTTCTTCCACTTTTTAGAAGATAGGGGTATTTTTAAAAATTGAATAAAAGTATATTTCAAGAGGTAGATTTTGAGGAGTATAATAAATCCTCTGTATACTAGAAACTCTATAAATTAATGTTATCGGGACCATCAAAATTTATTAATTAAACGAGATATTAATAATTTTATATATTAATTAATATTTTATTAACTTATAGATAAATTTCATATCACAAGTTTAGACAAAATATATATTTTTGTCATTGTCAACTTCGATCGACAGATAACACAAGTTTAGACATTTTGGATGAACATACAGATAGTGAAATCACAAGACTTGCAAAATTTGATCGAGAAGTTGGGCTATCGCAATTCAACGAATGCCGAAGATGTCCTAAATTATCCGAAAGAAAATGAAGTTACACAGTTGTTGACTGATGAAGAAATAATCGAGAGCGTTATGGGAACTGATAAAGATGTGGAAGAGGTGATGTGTTTTGTAGTTGTAGTAAAAATTGATTCGAACTCTAAGACTTGTGAAGGATTTTTTTAGACTTAATTAAATTAGATAACTCAAATAAAATTGTATC
>JAJJMB010003267.1:657199-714517 GCA_023531105.1 Papaver atlanticum | reverse complement strand
CAATTCTTTCTTTTAAAGTGATTCTAATTTATTGCCTCTAATAGATTTTTGAAGTAACAATTGTAAACATAAAGCATGAAACATCAAAAGTTTTAAAACCTAGCATGTTCCATCAAAACAATTCACAACCACTCAATAAAAATCAATTTTCCAATATTAGTCCTATGCAAATAATCATGTGAAAGACTACAAAAATAATTAAAATAGAAATATACCACTTTTCATGGAACAATGGCTTCCTCCGTCGCCTCGGCTAAGGGGTTTAGCTCCTCATAATAGAAATATGCTTAAAAGTTGATTTCATTGCTCAAATAAGGTGTTTTTATTAAGAAGGACGAGTTGTAGTTACAGAAAGCTTTTTGGAAGGAAAGTAATGGTCGCTGAAAGTATTAAACAACGACAGTGAAAAACAATAACAGCTTTCTGTAGTTGAATATAAGACTGCTTCTGCGACGGTTCGGTGTGGGTCGAAGTTCTTCGTGTTCTTCAGCAGCAGCAGCAACAGGTTTTCTTCAACTTTGATTTCTCGGCTCTGTGGTGTTCTAAACTTCCCCTAAAGTGTTCCTCTATCTTTTTATGACTCGAATCAACCTATATATAGCCACCAGACCCAAAATCTCTCGAGTTAATCCACAAATATTCTCGTTTCTCTTTTTCAGCAAGTTACGAGATTATTTCTTTCTAACCTTCTCTGCACGTGTCTTCTGAGTTAAATCTGACGTCCCATAATCTCCTAATGATGGTATCGAATAAACAGAGAATCTTATACTCTTATCTGCAGGTAATCCCAATCTATAGAACCAAGAAAATATCCCGATAATAACTCTCTCCCTGTTTTACAAGAACCGAGAATTGATGCCTATTTTTTCGAATCTATGACGCATACCAATCCTGTTTTGCAGCAACAGAGAGATTCGAACTTAATTGCCGTGAAAATCTCTAACCAAATCTCTCCAAAAATCTCTTCAGAAGTTACGCAGGACGACATTGAAATTTCCCGCCAATTTTTAGTTTTCAACCGTGAAGAAGGTGTCCCCCTATCCAATCCCGGTTTGTGCTTAGCAGCTGCTTGGAAATGGGTTACCCCTTATCCAAAATGAGAGTCCGAATAGCAAATGTCCTCTCAGGTGCCATTAACAACTTTTCGAGCCAATTTCGCCGCAAAAGCCTATTTCTCCAAAAACACCTACAAAGGGATAAAATACCAAAATTAGTACAAAAATGGGTACTAACAATATACACAATAGAGATGAAAATAGACACATAAATGCGTCTATCAAGAGGATGATGAAAGTTCTACAGTAGAGCCCCTTTCACGAAACGAGACTATTAAAGCGGTAATCACATTGAATAATTTCTTGCTGAGCTATTAGAAAACAACACCAAAAATTCTTACAATGATAAGAAAATTAGAGATGAAATTCAATGCGATATTGATTTTAGTAAAAAACAGAAGACAATTAAATTATTTTACAAAAAGTCTTCGAAAATCATTAATGCATTATTAATTTATATTTCATATGGGGTCTACATAGGTAATCAAAAATGTATTATCTTATAATTTTAGCGAAATATTAATTTGGCACTCTGTCCCCGACTCGGGACCGGCCAAAAATATTATTTAAGAGAGTTTATTAAATAATCGAGTATTAATTAAAAGAGTTTCTACTGTATAAGAATATTTTGGGGACCATAAAAAAATATTTTTATATGGAGGTCTGCCATGAATAAATCAAAAGAATTTTTTTTGTACATGCACTTGAGAAAATGCGCCTATATGCATTGGAAACACAAAAATGTATCTAGGTAAATATTAATACTGACACCGGAAATTGATCAATGAGATTACATGAGTAAAAGGTATAACCGAACAAATGAAATTATATGAGTGAAATATATTTGTACTAAATTGTTCACAGAAAAGTAAAGAATCCACTTTGAAGCCAAATGATTTTGTAAAATGGTTACAGGAATCTCTTCGTCTTAAACTTTGATGCATGACAAATTCTATAATATTTATTTTATAATGTCAATTATTCTTATATGGAGGTAGGTTCCTTAAGACGAGACCGGAAAAATTTATGACTTATTCCAATATGGAGTTACTCTTAAATATAACTGGCCCAAATCGGGACCACAAATTTTTATTCATATATATATATGGAGTTTATTCCTATATAGAGTATTCTTCCGGTTTAGATTTTGAGGGGTATTTAAATAAGTTTTTTTTTTTTCCCGTTTGATGTCGAGGGCTTTGAATTTAAAGCCGCTGTTAATAAGAGTATACACGTTTATAGCCCACTTTCAATTTCAAATCACTAATCAGCGAAAAATAATGATCAGCGAAAAATAATGAAAAACTGCTGTTAATTTTCAAACCGCTGTTAATTTTCGTATCTCTTTGGTTCTCATGTATGGGCAGATTCTAGGTAGTAAATCGGAAATGGATAAATCAAGCCATCAAACATGAAATACCCAATGATTAAATGAATCGCCACGAGCAATGTCGGGGACAATTTATTTGTGTGAGGTCCATGTAACATGTCTTTAGTGATAAGAGGAAAGAAGTAGGCCTGCACAGAAACCGAACCGTAACCGCAAACCGAACCGTAATCGTGAAAACCACACCGCAACCGCACTGAACCGATAATTCAACGGTCGGTCACGATTTTAATTTTGATAACCGTTAGATCTTCAGTTCGGTCAACGGTTCCACCATTAACCGCACCCTAACCGAACCGATTAACCGACTGATGCAGACCTTAGATTTACTTTTATCATGATCAATCCTAGCCGTCTAAAAGATTAAACTTATATATATATATATCGAAAACCCTAAATCAAGTTCTCATTCGCTCGTCTCTCTATCTCTTTTTTCTTCTTCTTTTCTACTTCTTTACAGTCGCCTCTATCATTTTTATCTTTGATTTCTTCTTATGGTCACTGCAATTACTTATCATCACCGATTACCACCACAATCACCACCTTCTTCTTGTCCTTCTTTGATTGCTTCTTTTCTTCTTGCTCTTTTTGAACCCACACTGCCTGCTACACCACCAACACCAGGGCAACCTTCTACACCATCATTACCACCACTACCACCACCTGCAACACCACCATCAGCTTTCGATTGTGATTTTTTTTTAAAGATTAAGAATCTCTGTGTTAAATGATGAATTATTGGGTTTACTTTGTTTTCTAATTTATTGATGAATCTCTGTGTTAAATGATTGTAACTTTAATTTTAATTTGTTTATTTATTTTGAAGATCAATTTTGATGAGTTACTAAGATGAGTTTCTATGTGTTGATTTCAAAGCAATTTAGAGATCCGTGGAATGTTTAGAATTGATGTAATTGATTTGTTGTCATGGTTCAATGAAGAAAATGATGTTGAATTAAGTTGCTGCCATGATTAACTCAGTGAATAAAATTGATATTTTTCAAGTTATAAGAGATGAAGTTAGAGATCTGATAGCTTTGGACAGAAACCGTTCTGAAAACCGTAACCAACCGATCCGAGTCGGCTCGGTTTGAAACTGAACCGTTGCTGCCACAGTTCGGTTACGGTTCTAAAAGTGAAAACCGCACTATATACGGTTAGATCAACGGTTTTACCCATAACCGCACCGAACCGCACCGTGTGCAGCCTTAGAAAGAAGTATATCAAATCAACAAGCAGTGGTTGATATAGCTTTTATTATGTATTGTCATGGACCCCAGTTATGAAGCTCGGGTTTTATTAAAAGGGTCCAAAATAGTGGCCATCACATTTATTTTTTTTTGGTACACTGGCCTGGCCAGAAAAAACTAGCAACTAACTCTCACCACTCTAGTGTGAGCTCTTCCAGAATAATCCGCAAACAACAGACTAGAAACTTCCTTTGGTGGTTGTATCATCCAGACACCTTCCATCTCCTTCACCGCACTAGCCTTTGCCAAATAATCAGCCACTGAATTCGCCTCTCTGTATCTTTGTTTGAACACAATATCTTCAAAACTTTCTTTCATAATAAGAATATCTTTCAGCAACCCTCGCATACTCCATGGAACCACACATTCTTCTCTACATAGCATCACATCAAAGGTAGAGTCACTCTCCACTTCAACCTTTTTTATCCCCATGCCCTTTGCAATCGCCATACCATCTCTAATAGCCCAAAGTTCTGCTATGTTGCTGGTGTTATTGTATATATGTTTAGCAAAACAAGCTTTAAACGCCCCACTATCCTCTCGGATTACTCCTCCAATTCCAGCATCCTTTGCCTGATTTGAAGCACCATCACAATTAAGTTTGAAGTAGCCAGAAAGTGGACATGTCCATGGAACAACCACTTCTTTCACTACACTGCTTATCCTTCCGATTTGACCATTAGCTTGAACAAACTCCCTGGCTTTCCTCAAAGCCCAAGCCAATATCTTGTACGGCTGAAATTGAATCTTCTTGAAAATCCAATCATTTCTGCCCCTCCAAATGGACCAGAGCACAAAAGGAAATATAACTTGCCATTGTGCCTCTCCAATATTACCACCATACCTGCACATGCTTCTAAAAGTAGTTGGAGAAATATTGTTAGACACCGGTTGAAATCCAATCCAACGAGCGATTTTCCTCCATAAAAGTCTAACCATGCTGCAATCAAAGAATAAATGATAAGTAGTTTCAAAATCATTGTTGCAAAGAGTGCATTCCGGATGGGAGTTTACATGTTTCCTATAAAGAGATTCATTTAAATTAAATCTGTTATGACATAACAACCACAAAAAGAATTTAATTTTCTGTGGACAGTTTAGTTTCCACAGAAACCTCCAATCATGATTAGGTAAATCATTACCCATCATATTAGAGTTAAGATAATTATAAGCTTCTCTTACAGTAACATCCCCATTCTTACCATGTGACCAGATTATCTGATCTCCACTACCATTCATGACACTAATAGGCTTAGCTTTAATCTCCTCTGCCACATGGGCAGATATAATTCCATCTATAACACTCAAACTCCAGGTTTTAGTCTCCGAGTCTATAATATCCTTAACCTGCATATTAGGAAGATTACGACTTGGAACATTTACAATAGCAGAAAGCGGCATATCAGATAGCCATGGTTCATTCCATAAATCAACATTACTACCATCCCTATATTCCACCTATGCAATATTTGACTGCATCTCTCCCTTCGAGAATACTTTTCCAACTAACAGAACTAGTCTTCTTACATTCACATTTCCAAAAATCATTATCGGAGAAATACTTAGCCTTTAAAAGCATCGAGACTTCTGAATTTGGACGATCAAACACTCTCCATGCCATCCTAGCAAGGAGAGACAAGTTGTTTAACTCCAAATCCCTAATTCCTAAACCACCATACTCCACAGGAGTACAAACCCTACTCCATTTAACCTTATGTAAGCCTTTCCTATCCTTATCCCCTCCCCACAAGAAATTCTTCTTATACCTATTAAGCCTAGAAATTAAACCTTTCGGTAATTTAAGCATAGACATCATGTGATTAGATATGGGATCAAGAACAGACTTGATAAGACTAGTTCTACCAGCAATATTTAAGTTCTTTGTTTTCCAGCCCTGTAGTTTATTTATCATTTTCTCAGTCATTTAACTATACGTTTTTTCACTAATTCTCCCCCATTGAAGTGGAATGCCGAGGTACTTACCTGGGTTCTTCGCTAATTGAACCTTCAAAGCGTTTTCCATACCTCTAGAAAAGCTTTTCCCAAGGTTTGCAGAAGTGAGGAGAGTGGACTTCGACTCACTAATGACCTGTCCAGGCCACTTACAAAAAATATCCAGAATTTTCCTTAGGTTACAAGCATTTTTATATGAGGCCTTAAGGAAAATTATGTAATCATCAGCATAAAGGGAATGTGATATAACTGGTGCTCCCCTAGCAATAGAGATACCAGTAATATCCTTTTCCTTTATGCCCTTACCAATCAGTCTAGAAAGAGCTTCACGACAAATAATGAACAAGTAAGGTGACAAAGGGTCCCCTTGGCGAAGTCCATTATTAGGTTTAAAACTCTTACTTGGCGATCCATTAATTAGAACCTGAAAAGAGACAGTGTTAATGCATTTTTCTATCCATTTAGTGAAAACATGATTAAACCCAAGACTCTGTAAAATATTAATAAGAAATGGCCAACTGACCCTATCATAGGACTTATCAAAATCAAGTTTAAGAGCCATCCACCCTTTCTCCCCTTTTTTATGTTTAAAGGAATGAATAACTTCATTACAGATAATAGCCGAATCAAAAATAGACCTACCAGCCACAAAAGCATGTTGACAGGGAGAGATTATCTTATCAATAATGTCCTTGAGTCTATTAGTAATGATCTTAGTTATGATTTTCATGGTGTAATTACACAAGATTATAGGTCTGTATTCCTTAATTGTGTTAGGACATTTGTTTTTGGGAATCAAAGCAATAAAAGTCTTGTTCAATCTAGGATCTAACTGGCCATTTTGGAAAAATTCCATAACCAGCTTGATAACACTCTCTCCTACCTGATCCCAATACTTAGCAAAGAAAAATCCTTGCAGTCCATCAGGTCCAGGTGCCTTGTGAGCACCTAACTGTTTCATGGCCAGTTTAATTTCTTTAAGGGTAACATTCCTAGTTAACTTGGCATTATCATCCATAGAAATAACAGAATGAAAAAGAATTCAACATTCTCATTTTCAAAGTCACTAATACTTGTAGAAAACAGGTTACAAAAGTGCTCAACAATGTGGTTCTCAATGTCAGAGATCTTATCTAACCAATTACTATTATTATCCTTAAGCCTAATTATCATGTTCCTACATCTTCTAACCAAAGTAGAAGTATGAAAAAACTTAGTATTCAGATTCCCTTCAAGCAACCAGCTAATTCTGGATTTCTGCTTCCAAAACATCTCCTCCATCCTGATAAAATTGAGATATTCACACAAACAGTTAGTCATCCGGTATTTATTAACTTCAAAGGGGTCTTTATCAAATTCACCTTGGGCATTATTCAAGTCCTGTAAAGCATTTTCAATATTGTTTCTAAGATTACCAAAAACATTTTTGTTCCACTTCCTAGAATCTTTTTGAAACCTATCAACACAATTGAGATAGTTCTGACTAGACCCATTTGTTGCATTTGGATTCCAGGCTTTCTTAACAACATCAAGAAACCTATTATCCTCAGTCCATATAGATTCTAGCCTATAAGGTATGTTTTTAAACTCCCTTTTAGGCTCAAGATCAATAAGAAGAACCCTATGATCAGAATCAAAGTAGGGTAAGTGTAATACCTGGGCGTTAGGAAACCTAGAGCACCAATTTGGGTTAGATAAAACCTGATCCAACCTCTCCTTGATGTTTTCCATACCCACCCTTTTGTTGTTCCAGGTCCACTTTGGTCCATGAGCCCCTAAGTCCACCAATCCACACTGATTCACCACTTTGTTCAGCTCCTCAAGCTTGTTAGCAGTAGGAATTCTGCCACCATATTTCTATTTCTCACTACCAATGGTGTTGAGCTCACCCATAACCATCCACCCAGCATCTGGAATCTCAGCAACACCACTCATTTCACTCCAGACTCTCTTCCTACTATCTTTGTTAATACTAGCATAAATAGGGGATAAAATCCATGGCTTCTGAAACTTTGCCGTGACAACTGCATGTACCGACCACCTTGATTACAAAGTAGCTTGAATATCAACCTCATCTTTATTCCACAGAATACACATACCCCCAGAGAAGCCTACCGGATCTACTAAGATTGAACTAGTAAACCCCAATCTCTTCACCAACTCTTTTGCATGATCTGTAATAGTTCTAGTCTCAAGAAGAGCCACAATTTGAGGTTTGTGCCTCTTAATGAGTTGTTTCATCACCTTATGGAAGGATTTCCTCGCCAATCCCCTACAATTCCACATCAATATCTTCATATTATAATCAGCTAAAGGAGAGGAATGACGTATACCGATACCAAGATTACTGGCACATGACATCAGTTCCTGTTACATCAACCCCTGGTTCATTCCCACCATCGGATAAAACTTTGTCTTGAACACCCTCTGCACTCCTTATTCCAAGTCCAATCTGGAATTGAACAGCATCCCAAACATCCAAAGTTCTCTTGGGCTTCTTATTACTGTCGGAGTCTCCACCATTGACGGATGGAACACTTCTAGAACCGTTGCCTCTAGCCATGTCTTTGAAACGCATTCTATCTCTGCTCTCTTTTCTTGAAGAAACTCTACTGGGTCCACATGATTCCACTGTGAAGGTGAAATCCTTATTGGCTTCAAAATTCTTTGTATTTGAGCCAAAACTCCACCCAGGTGCACTTGGTTTGGAGCATGCACCAACTGAGGAAGGATTGTCAGCAACTGCCTCTGAAGTTGGTTCACCTCCTCCAACATCTGAAACATGTGATCCATGCTTGTTTCTTGCTCTATTATTATCACCGTGAGACTGTTTTGCATTGCTTGCAATTCCACTTGAGCACTGCGTACCAACAAGTCTTCTACCATCCATTCCTCTACTAACAGATTTGGTAAGTCTAGTGAAAAGATGTTGAGAGGATTTCTCTGAATGTTCATCTTTGCTACTTTCTCTATGACCTGACTGAGCTTTCTTCTTTCCTTTATAGTCCAATTCCCTGCCTTGAATACCCTCTCCATTATCACCATTAATCTCATTATCATGGTCATTAACTTCCCTGGTTACATGCATTTCAGTTACACATTCCTCATCACCTTCTTCATTAAGAACACCACTGATTAAATTCTCATTTTCTATAACTGCAAAAGGATTAATATTATGCTCCTTCAAATTCTTGAAACTGTCAACTTTATTCTTATTATTCCCTTTCCTTCCAACTCCCAAACCATTCAAGACCTTAGTTGTAACAACATGTTTCATGGATAAATCTGCCAAGCTTGAATTAACCTGTGAGGAGCTGGCTCTTGACCCAAACTGGTTAGCTCTAGACCTTGCTGACCCAACAACACCATTTGGTTTACTAACCACCTTCCACTGCATATGATTGGATGTGTTATTCATACCACTAGCCTACACATCTTTTTGTTTGCTTCTATCATTGCCTCCTGAGACTTTGCCTTTGTGCTTCTTATTCTGCACAATCATCAAAGGTCCATACTTATCCCCATTTTCAATTGTACCTGCAACATCAGAAGTATTCTGGGAACAACCATTAGAGCTATTACAGGAGATAATCAAAGGACAATTATCTTTCTTATGATTAATTTTACCACAGCTAAAACAAATAAGGTTTAAACCTTCATATTCAATCTTTTGTTTGATTGATCCTATCTGCACATGAGATTTAAGAGCAATATTTGTATCAATTTCGACACAAACATGAGCATATCTACCTCTCATAACAAGTTCAGTATTTCTATCAACCTTAACAGGTTTCCCTAACCTTTTTGCAGCCTCTCAAAGCACAAACTCATCATAATACTCAAGTGGTAATTCAGGCAACCTAATCCAGACCATAGTTCTATTAATGGAAAATTCAGAAGGTTTGAAGTTAATGGACCATCGCCTCATAGACAAGTGATGTCCATTGACAAACCAAGGACCTTCCAATAGAGCATGCCTAAAATCCTCAGGATGTTCAAATTTAAACAGGAAAAAATCTCTTCCTAGATCAAGAATGTCTAACTTACCTGTTGGATTCCATAGTTCACGGGTCTTAGAAACAATATATTTGAATCCTACCATTTTACCTACCACCTTACAAATCAAACAATTCTTCCATGGCCAAATGATCCTTCTTCTTGTTTCTGCATCCAATTTGATAACTGGGATTTCATTGTTTCCCTCTTCAATAACTTCTTTACTCTGTCTTGAGACGGAACTTCTTCCTCCAAATCAGCAATCCCCCATTTCTTAAAACACTCAATCCACTGTCGTTGCTTGTCCTTTGATTTGCTTGGATTTCTTGATTTTTCTTTTCCGTCTCCTTTATGTGTTGGTGCACATTGCCAAAGACTTCATAGTTCCATTTCTTGATTTTTTTTTGGTGAGCTTTAATCTTGAGACTGTTTAGAAGGCTGCAGATCCTTGTTGTGGTTGGCTCCATGCTTTTGCAATTACTTCTTTGCATGAGTCTTGTTGAATCCAGTTTTCAAAGACTCTAAATGGTTTCTTAAAATCTCTTTCAACTGGATTTGTGTGAAGTAAAATTGGTGCATGATCAGAGCCAAAAGCTGTGAGGCTATATATTGTTGCTGAATGAAAGATGTTGTGCCATTTTGTGTTTGCAAGGGCTCTATCTATTTTTGCCTCCACTAATTGATTTCTTTGCCTGTGGTTACTCCAAGTGTACGGATGTCCTGAGAACTTGACATCAAGTAAGTCCGTTCGAAGAAGCCATTCTTTAACTCGTTTGTTGATGCTGGATTGAGGTGTTCCTGACTTTGATATTTTTTCTTGTGGGTCGATGGTGATTTCAGGTCTCCTATTATCATCCATGGAATTTGGATGTCTTGGCTTTTAGAAGTGATTGTTTCCCATAAGACTTTCTTTTCCTTATATCTTGGGCTGCCACATGGATAGGTTAATAGCCACTACATATTTTGAGGCCCAACTGTAACCATAACTTTTATTTGATTTTTATGCTCATCGACTATACTCACTCCCATGCCATCTTTCCAAAGTAGAGCAATACCCCCAGAAAGGCCAATAGAAGACTGCGCCCAATAGTTAGGAAAACCAAAATTTCTAATGAAAGAATTAGTTTTAGTTTCAGAAATGAAAACTATGTCAGGGTCATTATTTTGTATGCAATGTCTAAGGTGATCCCTAGTATCTTTTTGGCTAATGCCTTGATAGTTTCAAGCTAGTATCTTCATTTTTTGAAAGAGATTATTTAAACAGTCTACAGGAAGGACGAGATAATGGTATGTTTGCTTTAAAATTTTAAAGAGTCTTAAAGGAGAAAAATTAACTTGCAGAGTGTTTAAGAAAGTTAAAAGATTAGTTACCTGGTCTTCTTGCCCTGTATTGTACTGGTACGTAGTGATTGCATTGAAATGTTGATCCCAATCTCCTCCCTGGTTGTGGTCATAATCTTCCAATTCTTGTACATTCTGGTCAATGTTATTTTCAGCTTGGCTAGCAGCATCCATGTTTGAGACATTGTCGAAATTGATAGCTCTAGCGACATTTTCTCTGATTCGTTTTCCCCTTCTCTGGCTTGTACCTTCTCCAGCATCAGAGTGACTTCCCACTCCTTCTGAGTAAGCTGCAGTAACATGGTAGCTATCTGAGGGTCTTTGAAAGACCACCTTGTTTGCAACAACAGCTTTCTTCTTAGAGAGCTTCTTGTTTATGGTAATTGGTGAACTATCTCCATACTTAGGATTCATAGCCATGACATCTTGCAGGGACAAATTTGTTTAACCAAACTTGAAAAGAGCCTTGTTAGCTAGTGCTCTAACAAAATTTTCCTTACTTTCACACTCATCATCATCATGGTCTAAGATGAAGCAAGCTGGACATAAATTTCCTGGTTGATTTTGATAGTAAAAAGGAATCCATTGAGTATATCCAGCTCCATTTTCAGTTAACAGACCTCTAATGATAGGGGTTTTCACATTGATTTTGATGTTAGCACTGACAGCATTTGAGTCCACTGGGTTTCCATCTTCAGGATCAAGAGATTTGACCTCTCCTAAAATTTTGGCAAACTTGAACATAGTTTCAACATCAAATAATTCTCGCGGGGCAGGTCTTTGAAGTCCACCCAGAATTCTTGAGTGCTAAAGTCCATCTTCTGAATTTGCACAAAAGAGTTGTATGGCTTCACCATGAAGAGAGCACCATTCACATACCACGAAGCGTTTTCAAGAACCCAATTGACTTGATCCTAGTTAGCGAACCTAACAATGAAGAAGTTTTGTGCAGGATTTCTTATCTGGAATTTTTTCACCTTCTTAACCCAGAGATTTTTTAGATGAAATTCTAGGTTGTCAGGCTTCATTGGTTCCGGAGATAGAAATTTGCCTACAATGCTTGTAGCCCATTTGGAAATTCCTCTGTCAAGATTTACACTTGCATACATAAAAGTTTGTCTGATATTTTATGATTTAGAACTGTTGATATTAGTGGACATCAACTGTTCCTCAAGGTATTTCATATCTCCCATATTAGGTTCCATAATGCTGTAAAACTCAGGAAAATTTGAGATTGAGTTGAATAATGAGTAGAGGATGAGGATGAAGAAAATGGTCGTTACCCCATTCCAATTTATAGATCTTCTGCATGTATTTGGTTTGAGACGTGTAAATCTTGTCATAAAGTTGATGCCACTTTTCTTCCAACATGAAAAAGAACCAGAGATCTGAGCTTTTACAGAGTAACTAGAATTAAATTGGTAAGATTTCTCCGCCATTGACTCGAAGAGAAACACAACTTTGAAGACCACAACCTTTAGGGAAACAACCTTTTGCAATGACTACTTTGTACCATAACAAGGCAACAAAGACCAGGCACAACCTTAACACAGGCAAGTCATAATTAAGAAACCAGGAGGGTAAAAAACGAAACAGGAAAAAATGATTAGATCAAATCGATGACATGCAAATATCGGAAGAGGGGAAAGAGGTTTTAAGACATAAAGAAACAGAAAAAGAAATTCAGACAAATTAATAAGTTCAAAAACACATTAAAGCTTTACAGACAGAGATTAACTAACTGATTTAGTTGTTGCAGACATCAATGATTCATTAATGGCGATGAAAGAAGGATGGTTGTTATCAGTAATTCTCTTCATTCCTCGTTCCGAAGCTACAACAACCAAGTATATGTCGGTATGGGCATGAGATGACACGTGATGGATATTTGTCATTAATTAACGTTAATACATGATGCTATGGCAAATTAAGATTAGCCTTTTTTTACTTTTTTAAGCATTAATTATCCTTATTTAAGCCTTAATTATCTTTATTTAAGCATGTGACTAAGAGCTTCTCCAATGGCTCGTGCGTGAGTAAAAAATTGTTTATCCACGTAGGATACACATCCATTTCTTTTAAAATCCTTCTCCAACCTTAACTTCTCAAATTAATATATAGCTGACATGGCATGGATTTGGATAGACATCCTCTTGGTGAACCTCTAGAACAAGAGGTTCACCAAGAGGATGTTTACCCCTCCAAGTAAGCATTTTTCTAATAAAAATAAATTTAATTTATTTAAAAACTATTTTTTAATTAAACGGAAATATTTTTTTCTCTCCTATTTATTCACACAGAGCCATTCATCATCGATGGTTAAATCCCGTTTGTTCTTAGTAGGGTTTATAACATAAGCAACCTACCAGAAAAAGAAATCAAGTACACGAGGATTTGATTAATGATTTATGTTTTTCTCTAACTGCAAGAACAATAAAAGTAGATGATAACATCACCGAAGTCGTTTGATTTATTTACATTTGTGTTAATTAGTTTCATTCATCTTCTCTTTTTCAGATGCACTGGTGTTACTCTTAATCATCGTATTGCGGTCTTTGAATCATGGACTCATAGTATTTTACTAGTATGTGACATCCACCAATGACGTGATTGCATTAAACAAAAATAAAAAAATCACAGTGAAACAAAGAAACAAGATGAACGCCGGAAAAATAAGAAACTAGAAGGATGGAATCATGGTAATTTGAAAATAAAACGGACAGTTAGATGAACGGGAGAAAATTATAGGTGGGTTGGAGAAGAGTACTTTGTATTCCCCAATTTTAGGAAAATTATTTGCCATGTGTGATCAACGATGTCTTTCCATATTGCCACATGTGAAGCTGACCACATGACCATTGGAGAAGCTCTAATGCAAATATAACTAACTGCCACTAATAACGTCTACAAATACTCCCATAACTATTTGACCATAAATTAATGATTTTTTATTAAAAAAAAAAACTTTCTTAATAGCATGCAATGGATAAAGGTTAATTTAGTCATGCCGGAAGTTTGAAAATCTATATTCAATTTATAACCATTAATCTTAACCGTACATCTTATATTTTGGGCTAGACATATATATCATCTTATTGATGGGTTTATAGAAGAGAGAGAGTCCAAATTTGGGTTCCTCAGAAATTTCTTTGTTACTAACAATTAAAATTAAAATTTCTTCACTCAAAATCAAAATAAACCCTAGTTTTTTTACTTTTTTTCCCAAAACAAAATAAACCGTAAATCTTAATTTTCTTCAAAATGATATGATATACTCTTTTCTCAATAATGATTACATTAAAATCTATCGGAGTGTATATTCTAATTATTCCCTTGTAAAACTTCACAACGACATCAATCAAAATGAAATTAACTAAGGTTTTGATTCGGTGGTGCTATTCAGCTCCCTATTCTCCACCTCCCTACTCTGCTCCCTCCAATCTAAACCCCACATCTGGGAAATGGTGAACCCCACCTGTACCTGAATGTGATTCAAATCCCTATTTTCTCAATAATGATTACATTAAAATCTATCGGAGTGTATATTCTAATTATTCCATTGTAAAACTTTCACAACGACATCAATCAAAATGGAATTAACTAAAGTTTTGATTCGGTGGTGCTATTCAGCTCCCTATTCTCCACCTCCCTACTCTGCTCCCTCCAATCTAAACCCCACATCTGGGAAATGGTGAACCCCACCTGTACCTGAATGTGTGGTGTAGATTGGAGGGAGCAGAGTAGGGAGGTGGAGAATAGGGAGGTGAATAGCATTTCCTGTTTTGATTATATTCCTAGAACAACTCTCTTAAAAAAATGATTTAGGGTATTGATCATTCTTCAAAAACATTAATTATGTCAAATATCTTATGTAAATCTAAGTATAAAATTTAAATTATTAAACTTTTTTTTTTTTTTTTGATTTAGGGATTTAATGTTTATCTTATTATTTGGGCTATGTATAACAATTATAATTTTGTGGGCTATGTAGAATGATTATAAAAATTTGTTTGGTTACTATTATTTTAGATGAGTTATGATTAATAAAAGTGTGGGCTACATTTAAGAGAAGCCTTTATTTTATTTTGTTGTTAATTCCTACTTTATTTTATTATTCTACTTTTTCACCGTTAGATAGCAAATATTCACCTACAGTAAGAACAGGACTTCCACTTTGTCTGAATGCAAAGTGCGTGCCACTAGACAAGGTTCGAAAGTACTGTTTAGACTCAACCGAAGATGCAACAAAGGACTAGCTGTGATATCTTTCAGGGGAAGAAAATCTAAAACTTGCTCAGTAGACAATGACTGCAAACAGACAAATTTATGTATGTGAAGATATAGATACCTATACACATTCATGTGATGCACATGGCGAGACAGGAAAACTCACTCGACAACCTAGATTATATGCATAAATAGTAAATGACTTTATCTGCCCAAAAATCTGGAGAAAAAAACAGGTGACAATGTGAAAAAAATCTCTCTCCCTGATTTGGAAGTCCGAATGACAATGGTGGATTCTTCTCCAACCAGTACATACATATAATTATAAGCCTATTATAGGGGCTCCAAGCTTTTGGTTTTGAGGGTTCTTATAGATTCAAGTACCCCAAATATGGATAAGGAGATATTTCACTCATAACAAAAACTAAACCTAATTAATATTGCCTCTTCTTCTCTTCTTTTTCTCCATCTTTTTTTTTTTTTGTTCTTCTTCAACATTCTCTTCTCTTCTTTTTCTCAATCTTCTTCTTCTTCTTCCTTTTGTTGTTGTTGTTGTTCTTCAACGATGATTAATCATCGATTCTCCACAAGTAATTACTTCAATTAGGTAAGAATCGGAAACCCATCCTTTTTTGTTGCTTTTAATCGCATAAATAGGTTGGATTTGATCAAACTAGGGATTTTGAAATAGTTTCAGAATTACATACGGTTGGGAAATATTGGTTTTCCCAGCCGTAAATCAATTATACGGTTGAAAAATATGAACTCCCAACCGTATTTGAACATGGATTTTTCTACGGTTGGGAGTTCCCACCGTATATGGTAATTACGGTTGGGAAAATATAAACTCCCAACAGTATTTAACCTGAGTTTTTTTACAGTTACGGTTGGGAAAATTGGAGACTCCCAACCGTATGTTTAACTAAAAAAATTGATTTTGATTTTTAAACCCTAACTATAAATTAGTCTAACTTAATCACTAATCATATTTAATTTAGTACATATAATTATTAGCACTAACTAATGGAGGATACTACCATTAACAAAATTAATAGGTTAACGGGTCTTGTGATTACTATTTCATGACTCTTTAATTTGTGATCTTGTGAGCCCTAAAAACTAAAAATTTGGAGCCCCATGCTTCTATAATTATTTCTGTACTTACATTGATGAAATCCTAGACAATTTCGGTTTTGGTTCAATAACATCATACTGACCTCTTTTTTTTTCCTTTTGGCATGTCATGTCATGGTGCGCTATAAAGAAATGAGAAGTGACTGACAATTGTGCAAGAAACCGGACAGAAAACAAAGGTAACCCTTAAATTGTACTCAAATAACTGTAAGATCTTATACATTTAACAATTTAACATAGCAACAGATACAAAAAAATAAATAAAAAAACAATATGGTTTACTAATCTTATGTCATAAATTTTCTATCCTCTATTCTGTTTTCGTTTGTCCTAAAATACTCACCAGCTTCTGTTTATAATCATATTTTTTAGTCAAACTATCAAATATATCCTTTAATTTTTATAATTATAAGATTATTTTAAATATAACCAATCAAAAATCTTAAATGATATCTTTCTAAATAAGAAACAAATCTACTAAATCAATCCATAAATATTTTTATTTTTATCTTCTATTTAATCGTCTTAAATGATATCTTCCTCGATAGGAAACAAAATTACTAAATCAATCTATAAATATTTTTATTTTTATCTTCTATTTAAACATTTCTATAAAATAATAAAATTCCCAAATATGTATTTTTCTTACATGCTCCATATACTCCTTTTAATTTTAGTAATAACATAACATTTAATAGGGATAGTTTGGTACACTCCTCCGGTCTCCTTAATATTTTGACTTAGTCAAAACGGACTAATAATTTAGGACGGAAGGAGTAACTGTTTGAATAAAACGAAAGAAACTAACTTGTCTAAACAAGAAATTCGATCATTCTTACAGCTCAAGAAGCCTACGGTAAATATTGCAAGGCTTCTTCTACTTGGTTCGTTTTTTGTTCATAATATATGTACATCAGAAAATCTCTACACTATAACTTGAGCAAGATTTTTTTGGAGGCGGCACGGAGTTTTCTTGACTCTTCAGATTTGACCTTTGTGGCAGCAATGGGGCATCCTAGAGAAGCAGATAAAACTTCACCGTCTTGCAAAACAAAGTGTATTCGGTTCACATTGAGGACCATAATCAAAAGATAAGCATGAACTATTAACCTGTTAGGGCCAGGAACAAAAGACAAGTTAAGAGACAACTATAGAGAAAGGGACTTGTGTCAATTGGAATATCTAATATTGGACCTAGATAGAAGAACTTTCTCTTACTATCACACAAAAGGAATGAAATAAAATACAGTTGTCAAAAATATCAAACTCCTATAAGCCTAGTAAATTTGAAATCTTCAAGTAATAAGGATCGTTTTCATGGATATAAGATATTCACGTAGAACCACAAGAAATCATTATCTGCTTATAGTGGGATGCTTGGAAGTTAGGAAAATCGGTCTAAAACCAACTTACTGCTTGGAGTATTGCCACTGAGAGTTCCACAATGGCTGGGTAAACCACTGAGTCCAATCTTCTGACTATGCTGCATTGGTTGAGAACCATAACTGAACATATTCATGGGCTGAAACAAATTTTTAAAAAAAATAAAAAATCATTAGTAAATATCCAATGAACCAACCTAGGACCTGGAACATGCAATCAGACACAAAACACATTTATACGTGTGTGTGTGTGTGTGTATTATTGAAGAAATTGAAGAACAGCTAGCTATATTTTGAGATAGATGTACAATATTGTTCCTGTGGCATAAACATAATTATGGGTATAGTCTTGCATTTGATTGATTTCACATGAAACCAGAGAAACCCTTAAAGATGGAGATAACAAACCTGAGCAGTTTGCATGTGGTGGAAGCCCATGTAGCGTGCGTATGATTCAGAAAAGTTTGGGTTTTGCATTTGGTTTTGAAAGTTAACTTGAGTTAATATAGCAGGTGGGAACATAGAAGGCTGATTTTGTGCAGTAGCTGAAGATACAGCTTGATCAACCAGTGGAACCCTTGGTAATTGCATCGGATTATGCATAGAAGGCAATGGAGGTGGACCCATTCCCATACCCATCCGTGACAGGTAGTGCTGGACACCAGGAAACATCATTGGAGCCATTCCACCTCCCATCCACATTAACTAATTTACAATGAACCAGAAATGAGTATAATTGGAAAGATATACATGCAAATATGAGATTATGTGAATTTTGAAGACCTGAACTTGTAATTGAAGTGACTTCAAGTACTCAATTGCCTCATCTAGCATCGATGCTTTATCTGACTGTAAATCAAGAACAAAACAAAAAGACACAGAATAAAAATCAGAAACAGAAAGATAAGCTTTGGCCGATTTTTTAGTCAAAACTCAATAACTGCAAGTGAGAAATATTGGACCTTGTTACAATGAGGTATAAGCTCTTGAAGTGCTTTCATCTTCTCATTGATTCTATCTCTCCGTCTCTGAATTGAAGATGTTTAGAGACAAGAAGCGAGAGAAAACATTGATAAGATAATACTTATTCAAGATATGTTTCTGGAACCTACCCTCTCAGAGAGATTATGAACTTCAGCAGCGCGGCTCCTGCGGTTGGACCCAGATCTTTGAGGTGGCTTTTTTGCTTCTGCTGACTCAAATTCAGCCTCCTAAATGGTTATACAGGTTTAGGGCTCGCCATTGATTACTTAAAAAATACAATAAAAGAGACATAAATAAAATTGCTAACCTCGCTCGGGCACTCAGACTCGTCCACATCTCTTCCTTTTCTTTTGTGGCTGTGGGTGCTAGTTGATTGTTTTCCCGTTCCTCCAAAGCTGCCCCCAGATCCACCAGAAGACGAAGTAACAGTTGGCTCAAGTGTCTCTGTTTTCCCTCTCTCACCATGAGAAAATACCATTTGCAAATGCTCCTTACTTGGTCCTGTAAATATGCCAGCAGTGTCAAGAGCATTGCTTGAAACCCGACTCAAATCAGCATCATTTATTACTTGGTTGCTGCCACAGTGACTTGACCCAATCGTCATCAATGAAGACTCACCAACATCTACTCTAGTAACTTGGCTCGATCCTTTCCCTATAGTCCGTCCGTTTGAAGATCCTAGTTCGGCTTTAATTGGCTTGGAAAAATGAGAGAAGTTGGGGATTTTATCCGTTCCTTCCATATTAGGATCTTGTCTTGCAGAATCAGGAATCTTTAACTGAGGAGGAGGCATTGGACTTTGAACCAAATTTATATTGTTGGACTGTTTGATTCCGGGTTGTTGTGATCTCACGGCACTACTAGTGAAAAGAACATTAGTTTCCTCTGAACCACCAAAACTAACATTTTTTTCTCCTTGATAGTGTTTGACTTGTTTCTCAGTTTCAATTGGGTGAGAATTTGGTAATTCACAAAAGAAGTTTGGAAAGAATTCCTTATCTAGAGAATCTTCAAGAGGGTAATGGATCCACGAAGCAGTATCATCTTCTTGAATCAAATGACCCAAATTCCCGAAAGATCCAACACCCTTGGTCATTTGTCTCTCAGGCTTCTGAATATGTCCAAATTCATGAGGTGTAGGACTTGGTTTCCTATGTGTTTGGCTATGCAAAACTACCTGACCATTGTGCCATAACAGCTCTACAAGCTCGTGATCAAGCCTGCAAAAATGATGTCAAAATCAAATACTTAATCATGTCCGGAAAATCTATTAAATTCTAGTAATCAGAACCAAACTGCCATGTCAAGCAAAAGTATCAATAGGTATAGGAGGAGACAAGCATCAGTTCGTAGAGAGAGACCAACCCCATGGATTTTTTCTGGTTTCCAACCGAAGGAAGAAGATCATCTTCCATACTCCAATCAGGAACACAATGGTTCATGAGTCCTGTGACAACTTTATCTGAAAGATAGGAAGTAGGAGAAAAACAACATCAGTTTCAGAAGTAAAGGAAAATACTTTACTGCTTACAAAGTAAAATCAATCTATTGGCATAAAAATAAAAGCATCCTAAAAAAAAAAGAATAAAAAAAGAATTAAGACAATAAAACGAAAGAGTTCACTTCACTTCAACTCAACATAATTGAATGAAAGTTCATCTCTAAAGTTAACTAAGGTCCTTAATAACCCATCTCTATTTGCTATAGAAAAATAAAAATCTTCAAGTCAAAATTTCCAAATCAACCCATTGAAGATAAACCAAAAGTATCAAATAAGAAAACAACACAGATTTAAATCATACATGAAAAAACAGTTATCACATTACCAACCAGTACAGAACACACTACTCTGTTCTTAAACAAACCCAAAAAGGATAAATTTTTATGAAGAATATTTTGTTTTTGAAAAGAAAATGAAACAAGGAAACCCACCTGATTCAGAGCTTCTTTCTTCTGCTTAGCCTCTCTCTCTCTCTCTCTCTCTACTGTCCTCTCTATCTCTGAATTCTGATGCTGGTTGGTCTAATACGTGCTTATGCCTCTGAGGTTGACACCTTTTACTACACAGAACACTGGGGGATCTCATGTGTAATCCGCGTGAGTAAGTATCAAATTATAAACGGGGTTTCTTTCCTTAATTGTTTTCAAAAAAGTAATAATTGTTTTTGGGATAATTAAGGTTACTAAACTATTATTATTGACTACTTGGTTCGTTATCTTATTTTATTTTGGATATTTTGAGAAAGGATTTTGATTTCGACGGTTGTTTCCTTCTCTTCGCTCTTTCTGTATTTGTTCTTTTTCTTTGACGGGTTAGTATTAGGATTAGTTAGTGGCCCCTAAATATTACCAACAATTGCATATATATATATATATACTGATTGAGTAGATGTTAAGATATTAACTCTATATACATATTTTCAAGGATCATTAAGTTGGTCTATTTGCAATTGTATTAAGTTTGTTTATACAGGTTGCCGAACGAAAAAGTTGGGTGTATTTGGTATCCCCTGCATTTTCATCTTCTAAAGAGAATTGGCATTCTGCTAGAAAATTTACAAGCACAATTCCTAAAGAGAACCGGTGTTCTGCTAGGATTTCTATAGGTGCACGAGTACAATTGAAGCAAGTATATATTACTCTAGTTCGAAATCTGGTAGTATTAGTGTGTGTTGAATCTGGACTAGGTCCCGAGTTTTTTCTACAAGATTGTAGTTTTCCTCGTTAACAAAGATCTCCGGTGTCTGTATTATTTCTTTTCCGCATTATATTGCTTTATCTTTATATAGTTGAAATATCACAGGATGTACGTATTTAAACCAAGATAGTATTAACTCAACTGTAAATAACCTACAAGATTGTTGAATCCCTATCTTGAAATATAGATTACAAAACTTGTTCTTGTTGGAATTCTAACGTAGCGGAAGTATAACTTGGATCAAGGATCCAAAAGATAGTGAAAACTAGTGTGAAATCAATAGATTCACAAAAGGTATAAGAAAACTAGAGAACGATAAATAAATAAAATATCTTTGATAAATCAAATAAGATAATAATGTTAAATGTGTAGAAATTCTAACATTGAATGTGGACGAGATATTCATATGAGCTGGGAGGTCAATAATGTAAGCATTGTTGCTGATCTTCTTGAAAATGCAGATAGGGCCAATCTTTTTGTACTTCGTCTTGTTGTAGGTACCAGTAGGAAAACGATCCTTGCTTAATTACACCATCACTAGATCACCAACTTCATAAGACCGAAAACGACGTCGACGATCAACATCTAGCTTATACTTGGAATTAGAAGCTTCCAAGTTTTTATTGACCTTATCATATAGCACTTGTAGGGACTCGATCATGTGATCAGCTGCAACATTGGAACTAGGAACCGATGGCAAAGAGACGAGATCCAATGTGTGGTTAGGAACCTTAGAATAAACAATTTGAAAAGGTGCATAACCTGTAGATCGTTTAGGAACTGAATTGTAGGCAAATTCATCTTGAGCAAGAGATAAATCCCACTGTCGTGGCTTGTATCTAGATAAAAAACGAATAAGATTCCCTAGTGATCGGTTTACCACTTCCATTTTTCCGTCCGTTTGTGGGTGAGCGGTGCTACTAAACTGTAGTTTGGTTTGGAGACGAGTCCAAAGTGTCTTCCAAAACCAACTTAAGAACTTAGTGTCTCTATCAGAATTAATGGTCTTGGATATTCCGTGTAAACGGACTATCTCACGGAAGAAAAGATTTGATGTAGTCACAACATCCATAGTCTTCTTGCAAGGAATAAAATGTGCCATTTTTGAAAAGAGATCAACAACCACAAAAACACAATCATTAGCTCTTTGGGTTCTTGGTAAACCTAGCACAAAATCCATTGATATATCTTCCTAAGGAGCATCTGGAACTGGAAGAGGAATGTATAATCCTGAATTTTGTGCATGACCCTTACTTCGTTGACAAACCGTACAACGTCGCACAAAATCATGTACATCCTTTTTGATAGAATTCCAAAAGTAATGAGCTTCTACTAGAGATATAGTCTTATTTTGCCCGAAATGGCCAGCAAGACCACTACTATATAACTCCTTAATAAGGTGTTTATGAATGGAACCATCCGGAATGCATAAGCGACTACCTTTAAAAAGAAACCCATTATGTAAAACAAAATTTCCCGTACCTTGTTGTGCGGAGGAACATTTCTTCCATAGTAAGGAAAAGTCCGGATCGTTAGGATATAACTCTTTAAGAGAGTCAAAGGAAATCACTTCAGCACGGATAGTAACAAGGAGTAATTCACGAGCACTGGTCGGTTGTCATCCAAGCAAAAATAATTTAAGTTCTTTCACTTCACAATTATAAATAATAATATAGTTATAAGAACAGATTCGCTCCACAAGGAGATATGGGTTGTTATTCGTAATTGAAAACTTAAGTAACCTGGGGAGATTTTTTATTTAGGTCTAAAATAATTAAACTAATAATAATAGCAAAGAATGAATAAAGAGAATCAATAAGTTGAGCATACTAGTTAAGGGTTCATCATCAATCATAATACATGCACTTTGACTAGTAATTAGAGTTGTCACTCAATCATTCATTATCAAGAGTCCTAGAGTACCCCATCGAGAGCATACTCCGATAAAATCCTTATGTCATCATATACCATAACGATGAATATATGAATACTACTTAGTGAACAACCTAATGCAACGTGCTATTAGGTTTAATCATCCAAGAGCTTTAAGTTCTGTGAATTAGACTAATCCATGCAATAGAAATACTACGAGTAAACTATTTAACATAGGTCAAGCTTCTACTTGCAATCACACAAAGGTTTTGAATACAATTGGTAATCACAATATGCTGCTTATGACAAGGTTTATCAACAATTACGTATCTCAAAACCCTATCCTAGCTTTAGAAATGCATTCATGCTCATTTAGTAGCGCTCCTAAACAAACAATCATACAATCATATGCGATAATAAATCGTAGAACAAGACAATAATAATTTGATTGAGATAACAAACCCAATATATTAATTTAGTAGCATGTTTATGATATCCAACTACATCCTTAAGCAATATGGAGTGTTTAGCTACTCATGGATTTCTCAAAATCCATGAAAAATAATAAGAAGAAAAGAAAAAAAAAACAAACCCTGGGTTCAATCGTGATGATCAAATCCAAAATCGTCAAACCCTAGCTCTTTTCTCCTCTTCCAAAGTATATGATAAAAAGATAATCTGTTCGATCCTCTTTAATAGGTACCCCAGAGTATAGTTGCCTGTGCGTAATTCCTGGTCAAGAATAGTTGCCAAAAATCACAACTTCTCAAAAACCAATCACGTGAGCTAGGAGACGTGTATAAACATCTATTGGGCCCATACAAGTGTACCCAATACACTATTCCGCTTTGACAATCCACGGATACTTGACCCTCCGTGAATTTATTTTTCTTCTGGATTTCTCTATTTTTCGGTCAGCAATCACGTATACCAGGCTGTCCGTGAAAAATATATCTCCTTGGATTTTTCCAAATTTATCCGATTTCCCTCGGTGATACATCCCTCCGTGAAAACTAACGTCATCTGAGTTTTCCATTTCTCCCAAACTCAGACTTCTCTCCTCCACAGTGTCTCGTCACTCAGCAGCAAACATCATCGAGACTCCTTCCTTCCCTGTCTTACAGAGCTAACTCAATATCGCATCACTATCACCAAGCATCATCGTTGTTTCTATTCATCTCCCTGAAACTCTCAAGCTCAACTCCATTAGCATCATTTGTCTCTGGCAGGAAACCATCGTCGATAGCATCAATAACATCTTAATTTTCCATACACAAGCATCTCCTCATTTCTCAGATTCGAACCAGTGGTAAACACCAACAGCCATCACTAATTTCCTCTATTCCCTACCATCACCGAGAACATCATCATCTTTAACCCGAGACAAAACCCATTCTCTCCATGACTGCATAACTTCTTTCCTTTGTTATTGCTTACTCAAGTTTCATCACAAACTCAATACATCTCCAACACGGCTCAGCTACCAACTCCCCGATCATCACCTCAATGACTGCCATTAATCACCAATGTCAAGCTCTTCTCAAGTTCTTCATGTCCGATAGCCAACAGCACTACCCCGAGCTCGACCTTCTCTGCCATCACCGTTAACAGCAATGACCACAGCTTGACTCTCATTCTCCATCACCGCCAGCATCAACTCCATTAACCAGCAATGATCAATATCATCAAGCTTTACTTCTCCTCTCATCACCAGCGTCAACAACGTCTCGTCATCACCTATTATTACTCTCACTGGCAGCAACAAACTTTCTCCGTTATCTTCTCATCCAACTCCAATGCTCGAGTCTCAACTGACTTTGCTATCGAACCCCACCAATGGAAGCAACATCCATACATTACTGCCAAGGTCTCAGCCGTGATCACCATCAACAATGATTGGACATGGCTAAACGTGATTGAGTATTCCATGCAAGAAGCTTCAAGCAGGTGGATGCCCTGAGTAATTGTGCCGCCTGCCTTTAACAGTTCTGTGCTGTCTCACTTTTGCGACAACTTTGACTTGGTTCAACTACTTCTAACTTCTTCATACAAGGTTGGAATGACCTCATTATTTCGCCATTTAGTTCGTCTTTTCATCCTCTTTATGGTGATGGGAAGAGATCCCGGATTCGAGCGAGTTCCACTTCCTTTTGGTTAAGATAGCCTCAAACATCTAAGAAACTTAAAACAAACAAAATCAAAGCATACTGATACAAAAACTACCAAGAAAGCAAAGCATTTGAGTACCTAACTAGTGCAAATATTACACCTATCAAGCACTATGATTTTTGAAATGGCTTAGTGCATCCGCAACCTTGTTGTTCAAACCAGACTTGTGTTGAATAGAGAACGTATATTCTTGTAAGGTAGAAATCCAACTTGCATGCATTCTATTGGATGGTGATTGATTCTGAATATACTTGAGGAATTGGTGATCAGTATACAAGACAAAGTCCTTGTGTATTAAGCAATGTCTCCATTTCCGTAGTTCACGAATCACGGCGTAGAACTCTAACTTATAGGTAGATTAATTTTGACGAGCTTCAGTGAGTTTTTCACTAATAAATTCAATGGGTTTACCTTCTTGGGACAAAACAGCACGAACTCCTAATATGGAAGTATCAGAATGTACTTCAAAAAGCTTGTTGAAATCAGGTACTGCAAGGATAGGAGCAGAAGTAAATCTTTCTTTTAGTAATTGAAAGCTTGATTCAACTTCCGTCCATAAGAATATTTTATCCTTTCAACTGTCAGTAATAGCCTAATAGGGGCTGCGAGAGAGCCTAAATCTCTTATAAATCGACGGTAAAAGGAAGATAAACCATGAAAACTTCGAGCTTCGGAGGCTGTCTTTGGAGTAGGACAATCACGAATAGCTGTGATTTTTGAATCATCTACTTGAATACCATCAGCAGAAACAACGTAACCCAAAAATAGAACCTTTGAAGTGAAAAATTGACACTTCTTCATATTGATAAATAATTCATTCTCCTTGAGATCATTGAAAACAACCCACAAGTGAGAGCGATGTTCCTCTTCAGATTTAGAATAGATAAGGATGTCATCAAAATAAACCATAACAAACTTACTAATGAATGGCTGTAAGACTTGATTCATAAGTCTGATGAATGTAATTGGAGCATTAGACAAACCAAATGGCATAACAAGCCAATCGAAGAAACCATCTTTTGTCTTAAACGCAGTCTTCCATTCATCCCCAAGTCGAATTCGGATCTGATGATTCCCACTTTTAAGATCAATCTTAGAAAATATTATGGTACCGGAGAGCATATCAAGCATATCATTTAATCTTGGAATTGGGAAGCGATAGCGGATTGTGATCTTATTAAAAGCTCTACTATCAATACACCTACGCCAAGTTCCATCTTTTTTAGGCACAAGAAGAGTGGGAACAACGTACGGGCTCAAACTGGGTTGTATGAAACCTTTAGACAGCAATTCATCCACTTGACCTTGAAGTATATCATGTTCTTTAGGGCTCATACGGTAGTGGGGTTTGGATTGACGATAACAGCAAGAAGAATGTAGATTCTCAATGTCTTGCGTCGTTTAAAATTGGGACTTACAATGAGACGGTAGATTGTGATGTTGTGGATATTAGTGCTTGCCATATATTGCTTGGACTCCCATGGCTATATGATGTGGATGTGACTTATAAAGGTAAAGATAATATGTATTTTTTCATGTACAATGGAAACAGAATCATATTGCAACCATCTTATGCAAAACCTAAGCCAAGTCTACAACCAGAAGAGACTACGATGTTGGTTTTCCCGAACTTCTTAGTTGATGCACAAGAATCATGTATGATTTATGCTTTATTTGTACAGCCTTTTACTCCGGACCTACCTATAACTATTCCTACTCAAGTGCAGTCCTTACTAGATGAGTTTGCATGTGTTTTACCATCTAATATGCATGATTCTTTTCCTCATATGAGAAATATTCAACACCAAATAGATCTCATGCCTGGTGCAAGTTTGCATAATCAGTATGGGTTAGGATGTGGGTGAGTAGACATTTGCAGCGTATCCACCAATCTAGATGAAACAATGTTTTGACAACTACCACTATCAATGATCATATCACAATCTTGTTCAGCACACGGCATTGAGTGCGGAACAAACGATTACGAGTTGGATAGTCAACACGAGGAACAGATAATAGATTTCGAATAAGATAAGAAAAATAATCTCCTTCATCTCACTTCTCTGCATATGTAGGTATATCTTCCATATTTCCAATAACTTCTTCACTTTCTTCCTCATACACATCAGCATACTTTTTTTCATCCATCAATGTACGCCCACTTCTACATTGGTTTGATGTATGACCTGGTTGCTTACACTTATAACACTTGTTTTCAGTTGGGTATGCATAAGGGTTTTGAGGTTTTGATCTAATGGGTTGAGCATTACTAGGTTGGGGTGGAGGTGGTGGAGTCTTTGTGGTAGGTATGGTTTGGGAAGAAGATGGTTGTATAGTAGTGGTAGTGGCAGTGAGAGTATGAGAAGTACGAGACTGGAATGGAGAAGGTTGTTGCCTAGTAGGAAAATTTTGAAACGAAGGTTTTCTAGGGTAAGAGAATGAGGAATTTTGGGTATGGTTGTGGAGAAAGCATGAAAGATTCTATCTTTAGAGCATTATTAATGACAGCATGAAGAGAAGTGTATTGTTGAGTAGCTAACCTTTCTTTTATATTCCAATCAAGTCCATTGATGAAACGTTCGATCGTTTGATCAACCGTCTCATTCAGCTAATTCCGAGATAACAAACGAGACAATTCAGTCACATATTCTTGAACCGAGCGGTTACCTTGGCGATAGTTTTGCAAACTGATGAACAAGGTTTGCATGTAGTCCGGAGGAAGAAATCTTCTCTTCAACAGTTGTTTCATGGTGTTGATGGTGGTTTTTAGTATAGGGCGAAAACTGTAAAAGCATGTCTACCTGACCCAGCATCAGAAGTAGTAGACCTTGATATGTCTATATTTCGCAAGGAATTTAAAGAATATATCAAAATATGATGAGTGCCTATGTCTCTCTTCATACTATATTGAAACTCAAGCTCCTAGATGAATTGTTCACTAGTATAGAGCCTAATGAGTATTTAAGCTCCTAGCAGCATTACTCACTAATGCCGGAGCCTGCTGAGTATCTATTATATGCCATGTTCCCCAGCCAAACTCTTGATGTTGACATGACATGACAATTAATGTTCGCTCGCAGCTGAGTAGCATGAATTTCCCGAAGTGTCAGGATTAAGACGTGCGTAGAAGTACTCAATCAGAGGTACACAAAGTCATGCTGCCCTCTGAGATAAAATTAGTGATTTTGTATTAATGCGCAAAATTCACCAAAATTAATTGATTTTGTGGCAGCTCACAAAATTCAATTTTCCTTACCTAATTTTATCAATTTGTAAAAATTAGGTTTTTGCGGCTTGCGCAATATCTCGAACCCTATTGGTCGAGACCAAACCTAGGCAAACTAGGAAATTAATCCATCATGGAGCTAGTAGGAGCAAAATCCTATTAAGAATTGGAAAACAAGAAGGAACTGCGGCAAATAAAAGAAGCAGCAAAAGGAGGCGCGGCCACGCCACTTGGCCGGTCGGGTTGCCCTATCAGGCGCTGCCCGTGGACGACCGGCCACGTCCCATATTACTGCTTGCTGGCCCCTCTTTTCCATCAACCTATCAAATCGCTCCAAAAGCGCCGCCCACACTTTTACTTAAAGTTAGAAGTTGGCTAGTCGACACACCTAATTCCTTAAGGAATTTAATATAGGCTGCCCACGCCAGTCTCAAAATGATCACAGCCTCACGATTTCGCCGGCTGATTAATTATACTTAGCCACCTCCTGGCGTGGCCAAATGAGCTTTACAACGTCCACCGGTGGGCCCATTTCCTTCCCATCCAATCAGAACTCATCTAGCCTGCAGGTGGCATCTTCGATCGCTAGCCAGTAGAAGGTTAGTCGCGCCATTGAGAAAAGGGTTTAACGAGCTAAGACCGGCCGTGACAGTCTAAAATTCATCATGGCCGTCCAACTTAGCCAGCCTAGTTGGATGGCTTAGATTTTGTTTCGGGCGACCAATGAGGTGCCAATATGCTCACCGGCGGATCGCCTTCAGCTCTGGTCGATCGAGCCCTCCCAACCTACAGGCAGCACAACAAATCAATTAGCCCAAAGAAGGTTGGCCGTGCAGCGTTCAAAACCCAAATTGATGTTAGTGGCAGCATATTACTGTCGCAAAACGATCTCAGCCGTCCAACTTGGCTATCCAAGTCGACGGGACCAGATCCGATTTTATCCGGCCAATGAAGTGCCAGCATGCTCGCCGGCGGCCTGCCTGCAACCCTGGCCAATCGACTTGTTCAAGCCAGCAACTAGCGCCTTAAATCGATTATCCCAAAGTAGGTTGGCCACACGGCTTAAAAAACCCTAAATTGAATCAACGGCAGTATGCAACTTTCGCAAATCATCTTGGTCGTCCAACTTCGCTAGCCGAATTAACCAGCCTAGATCTAATTTTAGGCGACAAATAAGATGTCGTCATGATCACCGGCCATCCCTCTTCCATGAGGAACAATCGTCCAAGCCGCGACTTGCCTATATGGCTCCCAAACGGTTGCACAAAGGTGGCTAGTCGCGCTGCCTACAAGAATTTTAATAGATTCAACGGCAGCCATTAACTGTCGCAAATCATCTCAGCCACTCAACTTGGCTAGCCAAATTAACCGGCCTAGATCTAACTTGGGTTGATCGATAGAATGTTAGAATGGCTACCAGCCCCCACTCTCCCATAGGGATAGATCGGCCTACCTTTGGCATGCGTGCATAGCTCCTAGCATCTCCCTGAAAATGGCTGGTCATGCTCTTTTTAAGACATGAAGCCCCGCGACTAACTTGTACGAGCTTTACACAACGATGCTTCATGAGCATCGATTATTTTGAGTTGCTTGCTTAAAAGCGATGCTTTATATGCATCGATTATAAAAGATGTTCTATCAACATCAATTTCACAAATAATTTAATTATTTGACCTAAAAGCATTATATGCTGCCTTGCCTGCTGCATATACTTTTCTACAAAAATACTCGAGACATCAAACATGTTATAAACTGGGGGATGCTCACCGGGGTATCGGTCTGGAGGTTTACAGTGTGCAACGTGCAACACGCCCATTACGAGAAAGTGTCAGGAAAGGCGGACGGTTGATAGCGATAAAAGAGTAGTGGGTGTAAGGCTGACCAGTCTTCCCTCATGATAGAGACGTAATGGTCACCACTTTTACACAATCCCAGTTCTCCACTACTTAACTGCCTCCACTTCCTATGAGAACAGGTGCGCTCAATCATGACTTGTATAAATAGGTTTTCAACCTATTTCGACACAAGACAACGGTTATCAACACGAGTATCCAGAAAACACCAAGAACTTATAGCTTTTATTCCGCAAGCAAGTTCTACATTCTGATACAAGTCATAAACAACCACACCTTCATAGTTAACCATTCTGATCTCAAACACCTTCTTCGCTTCCCTCCCTAAGATCAACCCTTCTCATTCATTTTATGACCGAAGCAAGACTGGAACGGCCATTTCTTGGTTTAGGCCAGGATTGTACAGATTGATCTCTCGAATCTAAAGTACTCCCGTGAAGTGTATTTGTTTAGGGTTTAGATCCGTTTCTCGGCGGCACACCCAAATTTACCATTTCCAGCAGAATCAGTTTTTACCCCAAAACACATGGCTGTCCAGGATTGAACTTGTCGAAGTCCTTAATTGGCTCGTTCTATTTGAAGATGATCCCACCATGAGGAAGCCGGTCCAGTAAATTTGAAATCAACAAGCTCTACTTGTTGATCTTTAGGTATGCACATATAAGCAAGGAAGCGATCAACTGTACAAAGCCAATCTAAAAAATCTTCAAAGAATTCTTCAAAGAATTCAAATTTTGGGGTTGTGCAAGGTGGACAAGAAGAGTAAGTTGGAGTATTGTATAATGGATGAGAATATGATTTATTTTGGGAAGTGTAATGGTTGGAAGAAGGTTGGGAAGTGGCTGGGCGGGTTTGAAGATGAGTGGTGGTGTTGGTGTGAGGAGAGGAGAGGTGGAAGCATGGTGGTGGACAGTTTCAGCTCGGGTCTTAGGTAATTCTCCTATTACCTTCTTTCCATATTGTCCCATGATGTTAGTAGCAAACCAGCCTTTGAAATCTTCATAACGTTTATCTATCACTGTGGTTAACCCCGTGATTAACTCCATTTTTAGGCGGATTCCCATTGTTTGCATATCAGTTTTTAGGTCTTTCTTCAAACTGTTCCTCAACTATTCAATCTTCTTATCACCCATGTTAGTGGAGGCTCTCAACCGAGACTCTGGTACCACTTAACATAGCAGAAGTGTATAACTTGGATCAAGGATCCAAAAGATAGTGAAAAGTAGTGTGAAATCAATAGATTCACAAAAGTTATAAGAAAACTAGAGAACGATATATAAATAAAATATCTTTAATAAATCAAATAAGATAATAATGTTGAATGTGTAGAAATTCTACATTACTAGGCCTTCTTATATAGGCTTCACTATTTCCTAAAAGTATTATAACTAGAAAAGGGAAATCAATCTAAACTAGGAAACCAATAAGTTCTAGAATAGGGAAAATTAAGAAATAATATTAGAAATAAAAAGAGGTTTGACTCTCATGTCAAACGGGGGTGACTTGATCTAGATGTCCTACATCAAATTCGTTTCGTGAACAGTTCGGGTATATACTAGGTTTACGTTTTTAAAACAATCTTAAATACAGTTTCGTAACCGGACGTATATATTGTACAAGGATTTTCCATATAGGTTCCCAAACGAAAAAGTTGGTGGTGCACTAGTTACCCTCTATTTTTCAAAAACAAATTCACACAATTATCTCAAAAAATTACTACGATAGCCGCAACGTAAAACTTATACCACAACAACATCGTCATGACAGATTCTCCGTTTCAATTTCATATGGGGAGGCATAGATTTTAGAGGGTAGGCAAAAAGGCAAAAATGGGCTTGAACCATAGACTTAAAATTAACTACCCTGAAGTAGTTTATAATAGGGGTGAGCATTTGGCCCGGAATTCACGGATTTGGCCCAGCCCGGCCTAACCGTATTTTTACGGGTGGGTGCCCGGACTGTTAGCTAGTGGGCTGGATGCGGATGAGATTTTTAAAATTCGACGGATTACAGATTGAGGTCGGATGTAACCATGAAAATTCGTTGGACTTTTGCACCCGTTAGATTGACATCCATGATTCACAAGGGTAGTTAAAAAGATATTGAAAACGTTATCTAGTCTAACCGTCCATGGTGACCAGGAGATGAATTATGACTTATGTAATATGCTTAGAACAAAAGTGTCTTTAAATCTAAACAAGAAAGCTCTTGACCAAGTTATGTCAGGTTAATTGAATGTCCTAAGCTAGTATTATCATATGGAATTCTAAATATAATTTACTGTTTTATGGTAGAGGTCTGAGGCAGATGTAGTGTTGTTATTTGCATTAAAATGTTGATGAAGCTCATTCAGACATTTCTCAAGCACATATCTGAATGAACAAATAACTTCATTTACTTACCTTATGTAATAGTTCCAAAATAAGAGAAAGCTCCAGTCAATGATTTCTCATTTACTGCCCATGGCAGACCCGTTCTTTCAATAACAACAAACACCGATAACCATTTTATAATTTAACCCATAAGATGAGCATAAAACAAATCTATTAGATTACCCGCATCCAATCCTTTCATCTGTGCATCCACTGGATGCTGGATTGGATGCGGATGCAAAATTTGAAATCCTTAATTGGTTTGGATACAGATGAGGTGAAAACCGGTCCATACCGGCCCATGCTCACCCCTAGACTTTATAAAGTGAAAACTACGGTCAAGCAGAATTTTTTCATTTTTTCCCCTGTGAAACCCACAGGCGGAAAACTTCACGCGCACCCCCATTTAAATATGAGGGAATTATAATCATTCTGGCGGAAAACTTCACCCACAGAATAATCGTTAAATATGGTTTCTCTGTTTTAGAAAGAAATTATAATCTTTCTGGTTCTTGGAGTTTATTTGCCAGGTAAAGTTTTATTTATATGTAACCATGAGTACGAGGGATAGGAGGCGAGATCTCATAAGGTTTGGACTAGGTATAGATCTGGTGTAAATCAATTGATGGATTCTGGTGGTTGCCGTCAAATTTGTTAGAGTGAACTCAAGAAGGACAGGAAAGATGAGTACTTGCCGGACATGGAATTGAAGACAAGCGGGAATCAAAATTTGGGTATCAATCCATTTTGGATTTGATCGAGAATTGATATGTTGGCATTAATTTGCTGATGAAAATTGGTGATGCTGAGAATTAAAAGAGTGGGTTCTGGTGGGGTGTCAAGTATTCAATATGCTTAGGAGGCCACGAAGAGAAAGAGATACTACAGATAGTGTAAAAATATAACCACAACTTTCATCTTTCATGCGTTGTGGTGTGGTTAGAAAAAAATAATCAACATGTCCAGTTTGTCGTACCAATCTGCAATATCACCAAGGTTCGGCTTACTTGTCCAATCTGTAAATGGTTCTTATTTTTTAACAATTATTCTCATCATGAACAGTAGAGTCATCCGTATTATCGTGAACATTCAAACATGAATACAAGTAATCAAGCTCTTGGAGAATCGATAACGCAAAATTCAGACACGACTACATATTCAATTAAAGTCGTATATGTTAGAGCATAGCTCGTTGAACCCACCAAGTGTTGGTATGTCAAATTTGGTAGTCATATTTTAGTATCAAAACTCATCCAGAGTCGCTTGATTAAATACTAGAGTCAACTTCGTTTAGGTTAGACTAAAAGGTCTTGGAATGTTGAGACGTACAGATATTACTCCGAAGACCTGAAGAATGTGAAGAAGTAACGACTACAATAAGGTTAGTAATATTGAGTTGATCTTGTTTCCATTCCTAAGGTATCTTTCCATTCCTAACATAACATGTGAATCTTGTATATACATAATACTCTAGGGTTTAGACTTGGTCATGACATTATGATCAAAGTGTCAAGGAATTTATTGAATTACGAAGTATAACGCTTATCTTTTGAACTTCATAAATACGACATCGACATAATCTATTGTATATAATTGTTTGATTATGTGTGCATTATATAGGTATGATTTCACCATAGGAAACAATGTTTTATAACATTTGTTTAAAGGAAGTACATATATGAACTTGTTTCATAATCGAAAGGAAATCATGATTGGTCAGGTTCTTTATTGAATATCTTTTGAATGACCAATATAAGATGACAGGGTATAACCTATCTTAACTTGTTGAGATTTATGGTATAACCGGTCATAGGCTATATAATATAGCTAGTTGTAATCGGTCACAAGTTACATTGGAAATCAAGGTGTAACCGATCACAAGCTATATTGGAATGCAAGTTGTAACCGGAACCAAGTTACTTTGGGATCCACGGTATAACCGGTCACAAGATGAATTGAGAAGTTAGTTGTAATCGATCACAAGCTACCTTTGGGAAGCAAGGTGTAACCGATCACAAGCTACTTTGTGGAGCAAGGTGTAACCGGTCACAAGCTACTTTGTGGAGCAAGGTGTAACCGATTACAGCCTATGTTGGGAATATGTTATAACCGGTCACGACATATTTTTGAGTGATAGTATAATCGGTTCCATGAGCAAAACCATGTTTCCATGATTCACATATTTCTTCACGATGTGTGTGAATTAGGGTTTTGGGTTTGCTAAGATGAGAAGCTTCTAGATGTCGACATTATTTGAACATGTACATAACTCTTATCATTAATTGTTCAAAGATATTCCTTGACACTCAAGGTGATCCCAGGTCCGAAAAAGTGAAAAGCATTTAATTATGATTTTCACCATATATGTTTTAATTACCAGCAATTAAAACATATCCTATGGAAAATATTATTAGTTAATGTGCTAGACTAATAATAGAAGTTTTCTATGAGAGTTTTCGAAAATATGGTTTGGCATTTAAGTGGAAATAGGAAAACCGAAATTAGGTACTTTAATGAGAATATCTTGAGAATATTTTCGATTTTGGAATTTCCTTGTTGTCCAAACAACCTTGGTGTATAGATACTTGAGTTTTCATTTCTTGCAAACTATCCTAAGAGCCAGGTAAACTTCATTCTTGTTGTTTCTGGTGGAGCCGTCTATATGGAGAGGAAAGTACCCTAATTAGGCGAAATCTCTTACTACTGCTCGTTTAAAGACTTATGTGGGATCAAGAAGCTCTACGAGTACCGATAGTGGGAAATTAGATAATTGCATTGCTATTGTAGTTTTCGATTATTGATTTGATTGCACCTAGTTTGTTTATTCTTGAGAGCCTTCTCTTCTGATATAGGGCTCACTCAAACTAGATCAAAGTATTGACGAGATCTTTAGAACCATTTTCGGATCTAAAGACATCTTGTGATGATCCATTGTTAACAGACTCCGTTCTGTGCGTGATTGATCACAAGAGGATTCAGGTGGTGTTGTGCAGGTTATTATTGAAGACAAACGAAGATTTGAAGACAACAAAGTTTTTCTTATTAATTTTCGTATCTTGTGAATTGTGTGCACAAACCTTGATCGGATGGGATCCAACTAGAATCGTGTTTATCTTTGATAGACTTGATTGATTAATTGCGTGAGATCGACATCTCCTTATAGTTTCTCTTTGAGATCTATATTGATTGATTGTGAATCTAAGGTTTGATTATTTCAGTAATCAAAAGATAGATTGATCTAACCAGACAAATGAGTTTATTAGATTAAACAAAAGAGCCTTTGTCAACGACTCATAATATCTTATTACCAATATTGAATATAGTGGTTACCAAACAGGATTATCCTTTACTGTTTGGAAAACGATCTGAAGGATAGGTGATTCACGTGCGTGACTCTAGAAGTCGAAGGCGCAGGGATACTAAGGAAACTAAATAGCTAGGGGTAGTCTACTTGGTCTCAATTATACAAAGTTGGATTAGATTTTGTATAGCGGCTAAAATATGAGAGTATTCAAACTGGACTAGGTCCCAGGGTTTTTTCTGCATTTGCGGTTTCCTCGTTAACAAAATCTTGCTGTGCCATTTATTTTATTATTCAGCATTATAATTATTTATTTATAATTACAGTAAATTGCACTTGTACGTTAATTCGTAACACTTGATATTGATCATATAGAGTTTCAGTTTATTACCGTACCTATCATCAAGTGATCACTTCATTGTCGTATCGTCTCGGTCTTGAATCCATAGTAAATCACACAAGTGATCTTAGACGATCACACGAAGTGTGTACCGAAGTTGTTGTATTGTCTCGACTCTGTCTATAGACGATCACACTTGGTAAAGGACTTATAGGTTGATAAATAAAAGATTGTGGTGTATTTGGGCACCCTCGTATTTTCAATAAACCATGAGATAACTTGCTGTAAAAAAAATTCCCTGAAATGTTCATGTAAAGGAAGGTTTCACTGGGAGATGTTTCTGATTGGTCACTCGATGAATTTAATTTATGGTTATGTTAGAGTTAGATAGCTTTATATCAATATTTTCCAACTATTTGTACACTGAAAGTAAAAATTTCTTATAGTTTGTAGGTTGATTCCGTTTATTATGGAGGAACTATACATGTAATTTTATCTTTTGTATATGTTGTTTCAACTAATAAAAAAATAGTGGAGAAAAAATTGAAGTTACTATGGACAATTTGGGGTTTTAGAACCAGAAAGAACATAGAAGAAATTGTTGGATTTGTTTGAACCGGAAATAGCATAAGAAGACGTTGAAGAAGGTATGTTTGACGGTAGCCGTGAATGGTGGTGACTAAAGGAAACAAGTCAAGGAGTTGGTGTTGTTGCTAGTGAAAATGGAAGACATGGGTTTGTTGTGTTACTGATTTTATGAATGATTGAAAGGTTAATAGGCAATTATGTAAAAATTGAGATTGCTGGGAAGGTTATATAGGAGTTTAAGAAGAATAGAACCAAGTCATATTCTGTACCGCCAGCAAAACCCGCAGACAATTGTGTTTGTTGAAATGCCCGAATGAGTTTCGAAGCTGCAGAAACAGTACAAAAAGGAAGTAAAAATAACGAGTCGGTGGTACTAGTTTCATATGCCGGATGTTGGAACTGAAAGTGGCAATCGTAAAGTTTCATTAAATTATGAAGGGTATACGATCCATATGTGAAAGTTGGTAGTGGGATATATGAGTTTTTAGCCGCGTTTTTGATCAAGTTTCCGCAAGAAATCATGAGATTTCTAAATTGGATAGAATTTGAACTTAATCTGGAAACTGTGAATTTGAACTTAATTTGGAAACTATGAAATCTATTCAAAGTAGTTGCATACCCTGTTATGCAGCTAAAAAAATGTTTTCATAATCTGTTATGCATCTGTGAAATTGGATGCATAACCTGAAAAATGGTTACATGATGCATTATGCATCAACTCTTTGTTAAAACTGAAATCAACCAATAAATGGTTGCATTATCTGTTATGCAACTACAAAAATATCTACATAACCTATTATGCAGTCGAGAAAATGATTGCATAATGCATCAACCCCTTTTTGTTAGCACTTATATAGAAAAAATGGTTGTATAATCTATTATACTTTCGAGAAAAATGGTTGTGTAACACATTATGCTTCAATTTGTTTTTGTTAGAACTCAAATCAACGAAAAAGTGACTGCATAACCTGTTATGCAACTACAAAAATATATGCATAATCCATTATGCATCATTTTTTTGTTGGAATGTTATATTTTAGGCATATACATCATTTTCTGATGGTTGTGTAGCCAGATTAGTGGATGCATGAACCAAAATATGATTGTGTAATTTCTTATGTAATTTTTTTTTATTATTGGAATGTTATTTTTTACGTATGCACATCGTTTTAGTGGATGTATAAACCAAAATATGTCTGCATAATGTGTTATGCATCATTTTTAGCAGCTACATAATGTATTATGCATCTTTTGTGGTGTCTGCATAATGTGTTTTTAGTGGCTGCATAATGGTTTATCAAGTTTTCGAAATTTTCGCCTAAAAGAACAATTAACTCTGTCTCTTTCATTAAAAAAAATAAATTTGGTATTTTAATTGTACTCGTTGTGTAGATCTCTTTAAAAACTTTCCAACGAGATAAATTGGTAAAATTCCAATGCACGATTTTTTAGATATGTTATATTCTTGTTTGCTTGCCAATTATAGGAAGCATAACGAGTTATGCAGACATCTTTCTTACAAAAACAAACGGTTTTTGTCTAATCCGATGGTTTTGAATGAGTATCTTTAAATGATCAATGGCTTCTATAGCCTTTAAAATGCAGAGAATGGGAGAAGATAAATCGTGGCTCAAAATGCACCCATTTCCTACGCCTTCATCCAACGGTTGAGCGTGCCTCAAGTACAAAGCCTGTTTCGAACACGAAAATGATTTGTGACTCCCAATTTTAGTACTCCCACTGCTCCCAACATTAGGTGGCACTTAGGTGGACTTTTTCTTAACAAAATTCTAATAAACCATATTTCCATAGTTGATTTTGATTGTGTTTCTCTTCTCGCAATCTAATATCAAAAGCAAAGGTTTTTGATTTTTTGAGAATACAATCTAATATCAAAAGCAGAGGTTTTTGATTTATAAGACTAGTTTTGCACCCGTGCGATACACGGGCCAGTGTCTCTCTTATGAAATATTTTTTCCATGTTTTAAAATTAATTTCAATCGAAAAACAAAAAATATTAGTATACAGTTAATAAAAATCCAAGTGTCCTAAAACTAATAAAATATTTAATAATATGTTAATAAAAGTAACATGTTATAGGGGCTGAAAAAATCATTAGAGGGTCTAATATAATAGGACAAAAAGGGTCACCTATTAGTAATTTCAAAAACCCCTTATCTATATATTTTTCATAATGGCTAAAAAGCCCTTATTTAGTTAGTGTTGTTAATTGAATTAGCTAATCATTAGATTAATGAACTTTTTTCATACTTAGTGAAAAATAAATCAGATTAAGAGTTAGTTTTGGTGGAGAGATTAAATAGAGATTTTTTTTTCTTTTCTGAGATTTATTTCAAAAACCTAAATTTTGATTTACTCAACCAAAATGAGTGATTTCAGTGGCAAATTGGAGGTGGGTGAATCTCTATATGATAGACAAACCATATTTTACAGATACCCCATGATGGAGATCCTACCATGGTTGATCTCTGAGCTCAAATGTCCATTTCAGGGCAATTTACGGTTGGAATTAACCATAGAAGCCAACCGTAGGGGCCATTTACGGTTGCAATTAGCCATCGAAGTCAACCGTAGGGGCTATTTACGGTTAGTATCTAAAGAACATCCAACCGTAACCGTTTAAAATTGGGAAAACCCAATCACAAACCAGTTACGGTTGGATTGTTGTCCTGCGAGACGAACCGTAAACAAGTTACGGTTTGTTTGTTGATAGCTAGTATCCAACCGTAACAATTTACGGTTGATAAAGTTTAAGTCAAAGCCAACCATAATCAAACTCAAAAACTTAAATTATTTTACTCAGGAACTTTTACGGTTGGTACTGTTAAAATGGAAACCAACCGTAAATAATTTTACGGTTACAAAATGAACCGTAACTGGATATTTCAAATAGTTTTGTAGGATTTACGGTTTGTAGTTCTTCAATCACCAACCGTAACACCTTCAGAAATCATAGTTACGGTTGGTTAATTAAGAATAACCAACCGTAACTCCATCTGCAATCTTTTTTTTCTTTTTTTTAAGGTTTAAAATATTTGATGATGACTATCAGAGATTTTTTGTTTCGTTTTTATTTTTTATGATTAGGTTTGAATAGATAGGAGGGTAATTTAGTCCTTCTAAAAATGGAAGGGTAATCTAGACCTTTAGCATGACATTAGGACACCCCTAACCAATTTGGTAGACATTATTATCATGGTTCAGCCCTTCAAATAGAATCATCAGCCCCTATAATAGGTTACGATTTTACAAAGAAAAACGCAATGTAATAGAAAAGAGAATTAAAATGTTATAGGATGGAATTGCAACATCTTCAAAACCTATATAGTACTTAGTCTAGCTTCATAAGATTGATTACAAATTATCTCCCTACAGTTTTCTCCAAATTTTAGGATTATATATATTTCTGGAGCTCGTTATTTTTTGTTTTTTAGTATACTATTGTCCAATCATTTTATGCATTTACTTCTTTAGCAGAACCGTCATCAACAGCGCGATGCATCAAAATCTCATTTGTCCGCTTGACTTTTTATAAATTCCTCCACCTCGATAATGTCATTTAATTTTTTTTAGTAATAGATATTAGTAAAGATTTTCTTTGGAAACTGAACGACCTACTTATGGTTTTCTTTCTCTTTACAAAAACCTAAAATATTATCATATGAAAATCAATCATAAACTAAATTAGAATCCATATAGAGCAACTATAATCGATTCCAAAGTAGAGATAAATATGAAGATAATTATTAAAAATTACGTGCTTGAACAGTGAAGTGCAATCTCGGATATCCGGGGACATGCCTATATTTACTGTTAAGAATCGAACCACAAAATCTATCATGGCTGTCATATTTTGATCCTTAATTTTGTTTTTCTTGTGATTTTCATATTGACTTTTTGAGATAACTGCGTGATTTTCGTTCTTATCCTTAGATCGAAAGTGATTAAGAGTTACTGCCCTCCGGTAATAGGGTTTTAATAACTACGGAAATGCATGCGGTCACGGTCACCTGAATTGGAAACAAAACAAAAAAAGAAAAAATAAGTTTACGATTTGACTATTTCACATGCGTCTAAAATATTTATCCTTTGATCAAAAAAGAAGAAGTTATTATTCGTAGTTACTCTGCAAATATGCTCCTAACATTGGGATAAAATATTCATTCGAATTGTCCTTTTAAGACAAATATGATCTCTCATGACTGGATCAACCTCCATGAAAGTCCTCATTTTATATAATTAGATATAAAATGGGTGTTTATTATTTGAAAGGTCTTGAGTAAATAATGTGATTTGACGCAAATTACCCGAGATATTAGATCGATTGCAGGGAAGAATTAATTACTTCGACACAACCTACTAAGACCAAAGCCTTCTCCACCAGTCCACTCCAAGGAAGCTGCCAATACTATCGTAGGAGAGAAATATGATCATAAATATGATATTTTTCTTGGCAGCGTAAGCCTGGAAAACATTCATCAGATGCATGCTTTCAAATAATGAATATGATGACAAACATAATTGGAACAACAAAAAAATGTACCAAAAAAACGTACTTGAATTCCCATTGAATCCTTTAACGTTAAATCTGGAAATCTTTTTCCGTGTGGAACAATGGATATGATAGGCTAGCTCATGCCTCATGCAATGTATACAATACAATGTATACAATAGATGGAAATATTTTTCTTGCAGCAAACCCCACATATTCCAATAACGTTAAATATGCTTTCTTCCTCTAATGCTATATATAGAGACACCAAACCCACATATTCCATTAAAAATAAAAACATTATTTTTAGAAATAATATAAATATGATAAAAAAATCTATTTTTTTGGTTCGCCACAATTACTTCATTGCCGTATTTTTCCCCCAACAAATATTAAGTATCTTTTCACAAGGTTTGGAAATATAATTAATTTTTTTTTTATATGGACAATACTTGAGAGTGGAAGTTATAATGGTAATGGGATTCTCAATTCAACTGTAAGTGTTCTGCATTTGTTCCTCACCGCGTTGTCCATCATTTTTTATTTATTTTTTTGCTCGATTTTCCATCATTTGTGTTTGTCACTCCCATATCAGAAGGAAAAAGATCATCACTTAAAAAACCAAGAGAAAGAAACCACAAAAATACATGAAATGATATCTAAAAATAGGAAACTCACGCAAACGATGTGGTTGATTCAACACTAACACGGGAAGAGGAGGATTTCAGACTTTGTGAGGGATTACCAATTCTAAAAATAACGACCCCTGGCTATCTTAGAGAGATATTTGGTAGTGGAAGTGATCTGCAAGAAAACAAAAATACAATTACTACTGGGTAGAAAATCATAGATAAAACACAAGAAAAGATTGGTATTAGTTTGCATGTGTATAACAAAATACGAATACATAAGAATAATATACATATATATCCAGAGTATAAGAATAATACGCATGCCAAAATACGTATGTTGCTTACATATATATTCAGAGCCAAAAGAAGATTTTCGCTAATGCTGGCACGGTGGCACCCATGGACTGGCCAAGGAAAACTTTAAATATACATGATCTCAATTGTAAACTAAAGGAAAGCATATATTAGATTCGTGAGTCCGAAGAAGTGATCTAACAGGACCAACAAAGTATGTCTAAAAATATAAATTAAAAAGAATAATTTCTTTTTTCCAATCCATCTTTCTTTTTATGGCGCAGAGATCAAAGCTGTGTATTAAAAATGAAAGTTAAAAACTGTGTGTTGTTAGTTACCTTGATCCCCGAAGGAAGCAGCAAAAAAACAAAATCCAGCCACGTACCGGTAAGAAAATAAAAAAAGAACATAATAAAAAATCAAAACCAAGAACAGTGATAATCAAAACCAAGGTAGTTTTGATCATTGTAATAATATAGTTTGGTCTCTTATTCCTGCTGTTGTGCTTTCAGTGTTATGGAAGGAAAGGAACGCTCGTATCTTCGAGGAGAAACACTCTTTCAGAATTGATTATGACCTGGGTAATGAAGCCAAATCTCTAGTCAATGTTTGGGCTGCGACTTTTGGCCATCGTATACATTTGAACTATTCTAGTATTATGTCGAACTGGGATACTGTTTTTGTTTGATGTATTTCTTTTGTACTTTTCCTTTTGTTTTCTTTGCTACCTCTGGTAGCTTTGTATATTCTTCTTCTCTTAATATATTTCTCCTTTCGTTAAAAAAAAACAACAACAGTGATATTCATTGTCTGCAAACTGCATCACTAAGAGAAAAAAATAGCATAAAAAAATAATCTGGTATTGATATTACCTTGTTGGCATGATGCCATGCCCAACTGAAACTATTCAGTTTTTAATATACTGCAAACAATATTAACAGAATGAGTTATCCCTTGATATTGCTTGACGCCGGCTAGGAAAGATGCAACAGCCGCATCATCGACAATACCTATGCAACAATTAATACCTAAGCAACAAATAAATTCACAAGAAATGAAAGGAAAAAAAAAGGAAAATCAACGAAACAGTAAAAGAGAAGAAAAATACAGAACATCCCATACATAGTAAGCTATAAAAAAGATATGCAATCATAAAAAAGTTCACAGGATTCCCTTATTAAAACAATGCACATGTTTGCCACCGACCTGTCACTTAAGCTACATTCTTTATCAAAATGGATTATCGAAATCTCATCTCGGTGCAAGACAAACTTGCATTGTAACATCATCTGATGTTAATATCAATTACATCTCACTGTTCTCATGATCCAATTACCAATAACTTGTGTAAGCTAAAACATAGGAAACTGCCAGATTAGGTCCTCCAAATGCGGGGAACTACGTACCTGGTAATGAGGTGGCAGTGGTTATCCCTCTGGAAACCAAAAGCTACTCCTACCAGAAGATTTTTGTGGTAATATAAAAAATGCAAAAATCCGATATCTGCCGTTAAACACAGTTCACATCAAAATCTAATCCTTTCCTGGATATATATTTTACCTTGTGGTTGAGAAGTACATAAACAATGATTTTTGAAAACCCCAACTATACCAGCTGATGTTGGAAAAATCTCGACTATAAAATCCCAAAAAGTTGAATTAGTAATTAAACATAAGATAGGAGAAATCAAAATCAAAATAAAATAGAGAAGAGGAGCAAACCCTAATTTCTTTCTGTTATTATACGCACCATGTACAGTTGGAGCAAAAGAAGCAGCAACACCAATAACAAAAGTCGTGTCAATCGATTATAGTTTCGGTTATCCCTGCAAAACAAAACAATAAGCGTGGTCAGATTCAGACGTCGCAAGAAAAAGAAAAACAGTAAAATTCTATGAAAGAGAAGCAACGGAAAACACAGGATTTGACTTTTGCTCGGATGATTTATATAGAGCTTCCAAACCAAAAATAAAAGACTTCTCTTTTGGAAATTATATTAAAAGTTTCTATATTTTCTAGTATATTTTTGGCACGCGTTTACGATATATTTTTTTACCAAACGTACTCATGTAAAATATCGTTTCTTTCAATCCATGTATTTTTTTCTCTAATTTTGACAATCACTATATTTTAATAGAAAGTTGTTTCTCTATTAAAAATTTCTACTACGTTATTTCTCGTTCTTAACTTTTTTTACACATCATATGTATTATTCATCATGATTTTAACCATTTTGTATTTACATTTTGGACATGATTAACAATTCAATTTTTTTTTTACGAAAGAGAAAGCATGCTTCAATCTATTGGTAAGTGTATCACCATTCTATGTATTTCGATTTTGGATTGGTAAGTGTATCACCATTCTATGTATTTCGATTTTGGTTTTTAACTTTAATTATTGATCTGAATTTGATCAATATTCTTTTTACTTTTATTCGAGGTGTAATCCTAAATTATAAATAGGATTAGTTTAATTATTCAGTTGTCTAGAATTGTGATTAGGATAAATTTAATTTTTAAATGTGTAATTGGACATTGGACTTTCTTGCATTTTTTAATTTTCTTATGATTGATTTAATTTTGTGATGAAATCATGATGAACAATGCAATCTGTTTTTTTATTTCATATTATATATTTAGTTATGATTAAATATATTCTACGATTTTTTATGAATTTTGGAAAATATCATGAGATTTTTTTGATTTTTTATTTAGTTGATTTAGGTAAAAAAATATATTCTTGAATATGATTGGCTGAAAAATATATTGTGGGTCAAAATAAATATTCTCTTAAAATTTTATTTGCCAAAATTTTACAACATTACCAAAAACACAAAAAATGGTGGGGCCAAAATCAACCAGAAGCTCCGGTTAACCAGAGCGTTCGAAAAAACTCTGTTGTGGAGTTGAGAGATCATTACTTAATCCTATATTATAATTATCTCAATTTGAAGCTTTTAATATGTAATATCATATTAAGTCCATCCTCTTGAAATTCCTACTCGTTAGTGGAGATCCATCCTCTTGAATTTCCATTAGCTACTCCATATAAATTAAGTCCCGTTGCTTATCAAAGCATAATTACATCTTTCAATTAACACTCACCTATTTTAACTCAATTTGTAGAAATTGATTTTTTATTAGCTCTTTCACCACGACAACGTGGTTACAAATTCTTGACCTACGAAGGGTTTGTAAAGTTTACTCTGTAGATTTCTCTTATGTAGTTAACCTTAAACATTAGGTGTAAGATCAAGGAATCAGGATTGGGAATTTAGTCTAATTTTTTAGTTGCTTCTCAAACATTAACGTTTTTTACAGTTTGTAATTGTCTGTCATCAATATCAAAGTTTGTATGGATTCAATTGTACTGTATTTTATTTACTATAAGAAAAAACTGTTTGGCAGATTTGAGAATGATGATAAAAAATAAGTTGTAGAATTGAAAATTATGAAAATCAAAATCTTGGTAGTAAAAATGGCGATATCGAATCACCTACTGTTTTAGAGTTCGCAAATTGACGAAAGAAAAAACTTTAGAGGAAGAAATATCAATATTTAATCGACACGGAGCATTAAAGATTTTTTGCTGTTTTCTTAAAGTTAGCTTATGTGGATTGCCACCTAATATTGGGAGCAGTGGGAGTACTTGGTAGTCATAAATCATTTTCGTTTCAAACAAAATGCATAGAAGAACCAAGTCTCAGCCGTTTCAAATTCTTGGCAATCAATGAAATTTATTTCAAATGTTATCAATGGAGTCGAATTGAATGAAATCTTCTTTCGAAGCTAATAACTCACACACAGACGTTTCTTCTCGGCTCAATTGGATGCCATTAATCGCAAATATTCCCCTAACGTTTTATTTTTTGAATTTCACCATCATTATTCCAATATCACAACCGTTTCATATTCTTGGCAATCAATGGAATTGAAACTCTATTTTCTTCTTCTTCTTCATATTCGTTCTGATATCTTCTTCTTCTTCAACTGTTAATTCCAGGTATGACTCTGTCTCTCCCTCTCCCATTTGAGTTTTACGAAATTAGGCCTCAGTTATTTATTTTACCCAATTTGTGTTTTCCCCATTTAGGTTATCTGAAATTGGGGTTCTTTTTTGTAGACTCTCCAGAGTCAGTTCCTTCCCATGTAAGTATATTTCTTTCGTATTTTTTTTTTTGATAGCTCGGTGGTTCATTTATATCTTCAATCCTCTATGGTGTTCAATTGTTGAACTTTTTCTGTTTTTTCTCTTTTGAAATAATTCGATTGCTAAGCCTAGACAGTATTTAGTTGCAATTTATAATTATTTTAAGATGAATTTGTGCATGTTGCATTTTTGTGAACTGTTGTAATTATTGTAGATTAACAGTCTATGATCCTAATTTACAAAATTTTAGTACAGTACAGGGTTAGAGTGGTTTTGGACTTGAAGTGTTCAAAGAAATGCTTGAAAAGGAGTTTTAGGGGGTATAAAACTGGAACGCCAGCAGCAAAGAAGCAATGAGCTTGGCTAAAAGTTTGTTATCTGTGTTAGCCGCGGTGTCGTGGCTTACTAAGTGAAATTGGTATGTTTTAGCTACAACATCTGAGCCAAACTTTCAGTCAATGAAAAATAAGGTACTGACAAAACTTAAATCTATAGTTTGAAGTACTAATTTGTGGTTTTTGTTAATAGCTTCTTTTTGGTTTCAGTTCCAGAAATCAGTAATTATATTTTAAGCATCAGATTACGGAATTTTGTTAATGAAAGAAGAAAGTCCAGAGCTGATTGATATGGGTTTTTGTCTAGCTCATAAACTCACACACATATGGAAATCTGTCCAGTAGATTGAATAAGAACAAGTATGACTCATTTGAGGAGTTTCAAATTAGGTTCTTATTTCTCTCTTCCAATATTAGGTTTTTATTTTCGCTATCAAAAACCATAAATTTCTGATTCACATTTTTTTTAAAAAATTAGCTATTGATTCACTAATGGCGTAACTACATCATCCATATGTATCGGTTTCCTCTCGATTAACACTGTCTTTTGTATTGGGTCAATTTCACCAGTTCCCTTTTGTGTTTTTTTTCGTCTAATTGAGCTTTAGCATCTGTCTTTGTTGTGTGCTGCAGGGCATTTGTGCATGGAATTGGGGTAATGAAGAATCATGGTCTCTATATCTTATATATGCCACAAAAGGAAGGTGTCTAGACAACGTTAGGAATTCTTCAACTCTCTTGGGGAACCAGGTGAGTTTCTTCAACTAGACATAGCGTATAAGGTACATTGGTGCGGTTAACTTGGTGAAAATGGAGTAGATTTGTTTGTTGCAATTCATCTCTTCCAATATGTTTGTTCTGTCTCTCTCTTTCTCCGTATCAGTATATAGAGAGAGATTTGTCAACAAATATCAGTATATGGTTTTGAAATATCTTAGTATGTTTCTTAAAAGCTTAATTTGTCAAGATTTGTGTTGGTGATAGGAATATAAGATTTTTGTTTTGCTAGATCAAAGTCCTGTTGTGATAAGCCCTAAGAAAGGTGTTCTTTAAAACCTTGACAGTTATATTTTAAGGAACACCTTGACAGTTTTCTCTGGCAATTTGTCTTTATTAGCAAACAGATTGAACAGACCTAATTGAGTTGATTCCGGGAATCAAGTATGGGTTAGCTCATTAGAGAACAAACGTATTGTCTACTCAGTCAATAGGGTTATGTTAGAAACTGAAGACTACTCAGTCAGTCATTGAGTCCTCGAATAATTTTGTCTATGCATTAGGGGTTTCGAACTGTGTATATATAATAATTTGTTTTTGGCTGCTTTTTTACTAAATCATGATATTTGATCTGAATAGGTAAAGGTCTTCTATGGAGTTATCATTAATGATCAGGGTATTATTTGAAAGGAGCTATATGTATTAAATTTGACTGTCAAATTTATGGACTTAACTTCTTCTGGTGTGTTGTGTACATTTTATGATTACTAAAGAACTAACCGTCTTGCAGGGTTAAACATTAATCGTTGATTAAGTTGCATTAGCTGGTAATACGTTGTGGGAGAATACTCCCGATTGTTGTGAAATACTGGAACGAGATGTCTACTTGACCTAAAGATGGATGGATTTAAGGTTAGGAGTCCGTTCATCGTGCCTGAGATGGTTATGAGCGGGAGAATATAAACTCTCTATCAGATGCCAGAGAATTGAGCTGTGGTAAATTCCAAACACGTTTTTCAGAATATCCGTCAGATATCCCAGGATAACAAAAACAGGTAAGTTATCACTTAAAAAATGGTGATGAAAGAAATGAAATTTCGCCTACCACACTATTTATAAGTGTGAAGCGGATACAAGGCACGGCTTTGATGATAATTGTGTGATATATGGCCATACTTTAGCTGCTGCCATATTGTGCAAATTGCAAATTAACCTTTAGTATACATGCCATCTGATTTATCTGTAAACACTGATCATTAGACGTGTGTCTAAAACTATGCGAGTTGTAATAACTCATGATGATTGCTACCCTCCCAATGCCAAAAAACCCCAATTCAGGTGAGCAGAAATATTGAACTTGCATGTATACTCACCGAATATCTATCGTATATAAACTATCTCCTGGAATTTCATTTTTGCTTTAACGGCACCGACAAGGATTATCGAAGAAGCAGTTCAAGCATCCTGAATGGTTATCTGCTCATTTATGCGAATTAAAATCTGTGTTTGGCCTATGTGTAATGTTATTGATATGTTTTGGTTGCATCTTCCCAGCAAGTGTTTACATCATTTGGATGAAGAATGAAGAGCGGGTTGTGATACTAGCTGTGGTGTCGCTGTAAGCCGTATGGAATAATCCCTGATGTTTCATTTGGCTAGATGTTTTTCCTTCTCTGCAATTTACCTATTTTGGTGTCCAGATAGTGTAACAACACACACACGCGCACAAATATCGTCTCATTGAAGTTTTAAAATCCATGTGCGGTAATATTTCAGAAATGGATCATTCATCCATTTGTTTTAGTTCTGATGTTAAATTTGTCTTTTTGTTTCTCTCTTATGCATTTACCTACCTTAAGTTTCCAGTTACTAACAAGGGGATGAACTCATCTCTGTATTTATTATCATCCTAAACTTTTTCTTGCCCAATCAGTGAGAATCAACAACGTTTGTTAAAGTTTTGACCCATTATTGGTGGGTGCCTATGAGTCTGATATATGACGTGTTTGTTGTTCCCTTCGTTTTCTTTTCTTTTGGTCTTTGAACACATTCTTTTCATTTGGTGCTTTGGTCTTTGAAATAGGAAGTGACCCAGTGAAGGTAGATATCAACATTGGTGCAGGGACTTGGTCTACACCCTGAATGTTGAAAACTACTCTTCCTTGTGGAAACAAAATCTTATAAACAGGCCAACGGTGTTTAAGGTTCTACTCCATGATTATGACATGTGATCTCTTCATGATGCAGTGAGATTTAAGAATGTTTTAGTTGTAGGAATTAGCAACCATCTAAATCATCTTCCAGTTTTGTGCAGAAACGCAAACATATTAAGAAGTACTCCAAATAACTGTACACAGTGGTGTTGAACCAACAACAATCCTTATGATTACTTGGTTCATATTTGCAGATTTTCTGTTTAAGTTGATCAATGAGCTTTTTCATGTTTTATAGATCGATGTCACTGGAGCACGTTTTATAGCTTTGGGTATTCAATGGTTTTTTATACACTTTTCATTGCTTATGTATCACTTTTATTATATTTCATACATCTATATATTTCAATGTTTTTGAAAAATTGAGCTTAGGCAGGACTCACTTTCAAACCCATGATTGTTTTTTGGAGGGCTAATCTATGTTCGTTGACAGTGTGACTCAATTACTTTTCATGCCGCTATATGGCCTAAGAGAAAAAATATAGTTAACCCTGCAGTAAATTGATTACGGGTTAATTATAAGCATTACTAAAACTATAACGGTAATTTTCACAGCACAACCTAAAACATGAATGCTAATTTTTCCGGACAAAAACTAAAAGCCGAAGGTTAACTAAAATAACTAACCCGGAAGAATTCTTCTGACAATCCCATCATAAACTATGATTTAACAACCTGGAGGGATTGGAATACTCTCCCCATGCGTGTGACAATTCCCATGGGATTGGAGGCTTCAAACAAAAACCTAAGGATCTCCATTTCCGACAACAAAAGAAACCCGGGCCGTTACGGCACGGGTTATATCCAAGTTTTTCATAACAAAAACAAATGGTTTTTGCACCATCCGACGGCTTTGAATTGGTTCTTTTGAGCCATCAACGGCTCCCATTGGTTTCAAAATGCAGAAAATGCAAGAGACAAATCGTGGCTAAAAATACACCGCCTTATTCCGCCCTCATCCGACGTCCCAGATTCGACTTTTGACTCCCTTAAATGTCCATGCAATCCCATTTATATCGATAGTCACAAACAGAGTCCGGAATTATGGTTATTCTGCGTCTTCTCCCCCTTCAATCTACATACGTTACGCAATCAACGGTAAAGTTCCCTAAAATAATCTGCCATTCCAGTTGCTTAATGGAGAGTTCTCGACCTAATTTCCGTCAATTGTTCATACGTTACAAATAAAAGAAAATCCTCATTAACAGCTCCATTATTTCTGTTAATCAAACACTGGAGATGTTCAACTACAAAAACCTCAAAAGAGGTTATTATGTCTCTAAGATTCGCAATTGATTTGTTATTTTTTCTGAAACGTTTCTTGATTTAGTTGTTTGGATCGATTGGGTTTGCTAAATTTTTGTATGTATTTTTGCAGATATTGGAAATCAATCCGTGGATCTGCTCATTTTCTAGGTACGATTTTTATTTGTCAGTTTTTCTTAAATTTGATTTGATTTCTCAATTTTTGATGTCACTGTCAGTACCAATTGTCATTCTTAATAATATTTTGCCTTCTCGGTGAACAAGTGACAATTTAAACAGCCAGTTCTCTAAAACAGGTTCGGCTAGCTAGATGTCTGGATTGTGGTGTGGTTCAATGTTTGTAGCTAGAGTTTGAAGGATGCATATTAGTGGGTTCCAGTTCACAATGCTAGAGCACGCGAGATGGCTACTGCAGCAAGAGTTTGCCCTGGAAGACTTCAGGTATGCAATGTTTAATAAAATAAGACTTAAAAATGCTTATTTTGTTCTAATAGCTTATGTTTTTCTAACGTTTGAGTAACTTGATTGATGGAATCATTTTAATTCTTAATCTTCTCATTATCACAACGACATTTTTCGATCCTAATTTTTTTTGGTGACTCACAATCTGCCATGTAACCAAAATTTGTCTTTCCCATTTTTGTTATCGAAGGCATTACGTGTAGAATTTGTGCACTACCATTACCATCATGGCTAACGGAAGCTCAGTGAGACAATTATGATAGTACTTTTGCTTTTGATAAGACCATTGTATATCATGGATCTACAACGCATGGAATTGGAAATGAAGAAGTTGGACTGGATATGATTGTTTGTTGTTACTGACTGTATTCAGTTTGTTTTTTTGTTATTAGTACCCGAGCTTAGATGATTCGATTTCATCAAAAATATCGAATGACGCTGCACAATCGTATAGGATTTATGCGCATTCAACGGTTATGAGTGGACTTTTGAAGGTGACGAGAGGTCCGGCTTACATGATGATATTGGCAAGCTTTACTTAAGAATCGATGATTCATTGTGGTTTAATGTTAGCATGTTCCCCATTCACCTATTGATAGTAATTCTGTGTATCTTTAGCTTTATAATCAAATGATCTATGGGCTCAACCTATGAAACTGATCTCTTATCTTTAGAATTAATTACTTTTTATTTTTATTAATTTGGCTCATGGACAAATATTAATACAAAAATCATATGCCATTTATGAGTTTTTTTTTTTTTGACATGATTTATGCTAAAGATGTTGAAGGGATGAAATTCTTTATACAAAAATCCAGCAACATTAGGAAGGAATTTTGGGGTGAAATCATATGCCAGTATAATGACTTAGCAGCTAATATTGCACCGGAGAACCTTAACCTGGATACAGTGTGCCCAGGTTATTACCTTGATTCCTTAAGTACAAGATATATGCGCTCTAGAATCGTCCAAGCAAATCTTGACTCATTATCTGGGATGAAGTGGAAATACATAGAATTTTTATAGAAGCGGTGGACAGAACCTTAAGAGATGTAATGAAGAACACAACAACTTTGTTTGGAGAAATTACCATCATACCAGGTGATAACTTCAGAAAGGAAGCCGGGAGAAAATTATAGGAGCATCGATAAGAAGATATGTACTGTTGAATACCCTCATGGTCCTAAAACTGACACAAAAGGATAGGATATGAGGACCTCGAGAATGTCAAATTTGCTGAATTCTTGCTACAAGTATGCCGTTTTACACTAAAGTTTCTAGCTTAATTCCAAATATTAGATTGGTTTTTCTATGTTCATTGGTCGATGTCTGTATTGATGATGAGTGTTCTTTAGGTAGTTTGTTGTTACTCGATTATGTAATTTAGACTCACACTATTCTCTACTTAGCATAAACTTATGTTTGTAGTTGCTGGACTGTTTGGTTCATGCTCACACTTTTACGTATTTTGTTTCATAATTAACATTGCCAAGGAAAAATAGAACTTTTTTTAGCCTAAACTTATGTTGTCTAATGAGTACCGAGTAAAAACTAGAATCAATATTACTATGAATAAAAGTATATGAATCATGGTTTTAGAGAAATATCCAAGTGGAATAACAACACAATTAGGAAAATGCACGCCATGAATTGAATGACTGCCCTTACCTATTTTTTGTGTCTACAGGTAGGTACGAGTCGGAAACAAGAAATTGAGCGGCCACACATGATCTCTAAGTTTGCCACCATTTAACTTGGAAGTAAAGGTGAGATCTCCAGTAATGATACTAACCAATATCGCAACAAGTGATGAACTTTGCATTTAAACCAAATTGAAGGTGGAGTTGTGCAGAGACCATAGCAGGGTCAATTGGTTTTCGTCCAACAAAATTTAGCGATGGCTTCATTATCTGATGTCATTGTTAGAAGATCACCGAGGCAGTTTCCTATACGACTCGCCTTCGCAACGAGTATAAACGAGTCCCAGGACTAATCAATGAAATTCGTAGCTTTGGGAACTCCGGTGTTCAGTCATGGACAACTATATGTGGCACCGTCAAGATGCACAATAGCCAGAAGCATCAAAATACTAATGCCAGAGACGGATAATGTGGTTTATCCGGAAATAATTGTGGTATGCATATAGACTCTCAGTAGATGTCTACGTCTTAAGAGCCATTAGAAGTTTAGGTAATTTTACATTTGAATTCATACTGTGAATTCTAAGAAAGACGAAATGAAAATGTTATTTGTTTGCCGTATCTTAATTGACAGAGTAAAGATTGGTAGTCATGGTCTATCTATCACTGTTCACTTTTCACTTTGATGTACAAATTTCTTTTGGAATTGGATAAACCTGTAGGTTTTATGTCTAATGGCATCAAATGGATTGCGCTTAAATTAAGAAATGTCTTATCTTCTCCGATTGTCAGTTGACTTTTTTTTTTTTTTTTTTTCATTTTTGAAATAAAATAGCAGCCTATTGTGTTTTTTATGCAGAAAGGGTGTGCATTGGTATCAGTGGTACTGCCCAAAGATTATATTTTAGGAGAGATTCTACACTCACCGTGGTTAGCCACTGAGAAATCCACCGAGAGGGGAATCAATGAACTAGGACAACAATCTTAGCATTTGGATTATAAATGGGCTGAAATGGACCCCTTGCTCTGTCTCACATAGTGCGTGTTGCGGTGAAAAGTTTCGATCAATCTATACTTTTCGATATTTTTAACTCATAAGGCCAAGCACAGGGCCACCTAAAAAGCAACCCCTACTGTGTCTCAAATTCGCTTAGCCTATTTGGTGATGAATTTTTATGGTCAAAATTTTAATACATGGTTTAAAAAGAAAGACCGCCCTTCCTGGGGGTCTTAGAGTTTTACTAAAAACCCTTAGGTGGATGAATTTTTAAATGCGTTTCATACATGGATAAAAATGGTATTACAATGTTAACGAAAGCTGAAAACATTGACACCATTCAGTCATTCGCCATGGTTCCCTGACAGTCTAATTGCAGAGGCTACTATTTTTCCCACCTAATACTGATGACACTATCCATCATTTTGCTTATGATGTTGGATGGCCATATTTAAGGCAGGGAGTTACATATCCAATTCACATAATATAACATTGCTTAACGACTCATGGGTGATACGAAATCCCAATCATAGTTACAACTTACAACCAAAATATGGAAACCGACATTACCAACCATTATTTTACAGGAACCCAAAGCCCGGGCCGTTACGGCACGGGTCATATACTAGTTTTTCATAATTTCAAATAATTATGGTGTCGCAGAAACTGAGAATATATTGAACCTGACAATAGGAAAAATTCTTTTTTTGGGCCTTAACCTAATTTTCCTTCCTAGTTTGGGGCCCATGCCATTTATTTTGGGCCTATTAAATTACTCTCCTACCTTTCACAAATGGCTATGGGGTGCCAAACTTCATAAAAAGACTAATTCAGCCCAAAATTAATTTCTAAAACTAATCCATTACCATTTTCAGTAAAAAAACCAAAAACATAAAAACCTAAACCAAAAAAACTTTATATTCTTATCTAATCCTTCCAAATTCCATTAACCCTAATCAAAAATACAAATTGATCTTGTTCTCCAACGATCTCCGATCCAACCAAGAAAAGGTAAATCTCCATCAACCCGTTCTAGTATTCGAATTTATTCATTGATTTACATGTGTAAAACTTCAATTTTGAGAAATCAAAATCTCTGATTTACCCAGAATCGATTTATGTTGATATATCGTATAAACCGATACTGGGTTTTGTTCTTCGTCCATGAAGAGCATGCGTAGGAATCGGTTTATAGGATAATTAGCATCGACCAATTGTGGGTTGAAATCAGAATGTGAAAAGACATCACCAGAATCGGTTTATAAGTGCATTAGCATTAACCAATTCTGGGCGATAATTTTTTTTTGAAATCTGCCCTCCTACAATCAGGTTTTAATTGCGCGGTAATATACCGACTGTGAAGTTGTCTTTTTAGATTCCATTTCACAATCTGTTTTTGTATATGTGTCATATAAACCGATTCTCGGTGTTTGAAATTCCTGTGTGTTTTTGTGGTTAGGATCGGATTACGTATGTTGTCCTATGTACCGATTGTTGAACTATATGTTTTTTCTTAGATATGGACTTCGGCCACCTACCATTTGATTCACGAGAGCTCACCAAGGGTACCACAACCCATGGTACCCAGAAGGCTCTACAAGTTCGCCTATGGTCGTGAGACCCGTTTGGAGCAAGCCCTCACACTGGAAGATAATCTTTCACTAGAAGATCTTGTTGAGCTCATCAGGTTTGCGAGGAGAAGGAGGGATGCGATTGCAGCTGTGAGGGATCGCGACAGACATTTTGAAGGCATGTTTGAAGAAATGGTTGAAGCTCAAGCCTTTGTTGAAGCAGAAGCTACTGCTGCTAGTGTTGCTGCTTATGATACTGGTGCTCCATGATGTTGATGCTCTCTTTTAGATATTATAAGTTTAAGTTTTAAGTTTTTAAGACTTTTGGTGGTTTAAGTTTTAAGTTTTTAACACTTTTTTGGGATGGTTATGGTTTGTTTTTGGATGATCATGGTTTGAACTTAATGCACTTAAAGTTTTAATTATAATTATGTGTATAATGGGTTTATCGTAAAATAAGTCTATGCATGCTAAAAACTATGTTTTGCAAATACAGACAAACAATCGGGCTATAAGACTGCTGATATAAAACGATTGTCAAGGTTCCATCATGAAAATGGTTTATGTGGGGGTTAGTATTATCCGATTCTTCATGCCTTAGAAATGCTGTTTTTCTGTATCTTTTTCTAGTGAGAATCAGATTACATGTGCATATATATAAACCGATTGATGTCGGTGAAAATTCATTTTTTTTGCATGCGCTCAATCGGTTCATGTTGACAAACATAAATACCGATTTTGTTTGGCATGAGCACATAATCGGTTTTTATGGACATTCGAGAAGACCGATTACTCCAAATTATTTCATTTTTTTCAAAAAAAAAATAGTCGTTGGGGTCTTTCTCTATATATAAAAACCTCATCCTTGGACCCAATTTGCCCCAAACTTGCTCATTATATTCCCTCTCACTCCATATAATCGATAACTACTCATTTCATACCTCCACATACAAGAAATGGCATCGTTTGACTCCGCGAAAGATTTGTCAATCACCAAAGGAAAGTCGAGTTCAAGATCACTCCTCGTTTGAGACCTTTTGGGCGAAGATATATAACAAAATTTGGCAAGATTATGGGAACCCGAATAGAAAAAATCTTCATCTAATCCATGATAGGCACCAAGTCATCCTAGATGCGATAGTTTCCTTTATAGCTATCTAACAACCAGGGCCGTCTTAGGCACTAGGCCATATAGGCGGCCGCCTAGAGCCCCAAAATATTGGGGGCCCAAAATCTTTTATTTTCTGTTGTTATAGGTAATATGTGACAATTATAAGTGTTACGAAATTGTTTTGTTACAGTTATTTAAATTATTAAAAATGTTGTGATAGTTATAATTGTTACTAAATGTTTTGAAACATCTATACGACCGTTACTAAGTTTTTGTTTTATGAATCAA
>JAJJMB010003267.1:634534-657189 GCA_023531105.1 Papaver atlanticum | reverse complement strand
TTGAAACATCTATACGACCGTTACTAAGTTTTTGTTTTATGAATCAACATTCCATTTTAGGCGTATTTTATGTTAATTTACGAGCTTAAAACCCCAAAATCCAACCAAAAAGGATGAAAATTTTTAGGCGGCCTTCGGCTGCATAGACGGTACAAAGTTATCGCGTTAAATATATTAATGTATCTTCCCCTAAACTAAAAATATAACTTTGTCTTTGATTTGATAACCTATATAAAGGCCCCATATTTTAAGTTCGCCTAGAGCACCCCAAAACGGTAAGACGACCCTGCTAACAACAGATTTTGAATGCTAGCCACTTTAGCATGTCCCTTCAACAATTTGTAAGTATTTTTTATGGGTTATTCTACATAATCTACTTTCATCAATTTGTAACTAACAAAGTAAGTTTGTGTCGTGATTTTGTAGCACGAAGCCGTGAAAGCGCGCTACTTGGAGGAAAAGGGGGAAGCATTCACATTTGATGAAAACTATCACTTCATGGTATCCAAAATTTCGAAGTACGGCTCGGACTTTATGGTGGGTGAATCGGACTCGGATTCCTCGGAAAAAGATTGATAGTTTTAGGAGTCTTTTTGTAAATTTTGTACGTAGATCTCTATGTAAACCCCCACGAGACTATAACTCGTCCACTAGGGTCACTAGGGGTTCAAAGGCTTGATGCACGTGTTAAGTGCATCCGTGATTCCTACGAAAAGGAGTATATTTGAAATGAATGAAAGTATGAATGATTTTTTTTTTCTTAGGAAAATGAAACAATCGGTTTATGCAGGACGCCAAAAAAATCTGATTATTGGAATCGGTTTTTATCTATGCATACTTTAACCGATTCTTTATGTCCTTATTGAATACTAAAACACCAAGCCAGAATCAGTTTGCGAGTGCATAAACGTAAACCTATTCTTGGTAGTGTTTTCGGAAAAATAATAATCAGTTATTTAATGTTTTGAAGATCGATTTACATTAGTTGATCTCACATTTAACAAGGTTAATTAACACCTAATACGATTAATTAATGCTAATTAATCAATAATAAATAGGTAGTAAAAGAATAGTGGGTTAAGGGATTTTGAGAAATGACTTTCTAATGATCCTTTTTATTTTTTTTAGTAACATGCCCAAGATAAATGGCCTAAGCCCCATACTGGGAAGGTTAATTTGCCCCTTTACAAACCATAATTCTGTGGGCTTTATCTTTCTTCGGTATTAAAACACCCTTGAAATCAGGAGTCTCGAGGACATGAAAACTTACGACTACATCAAATAAAACACCAAAAACTTCTGTAAGTTTCCTGGAATATAACAATCCTCCTGATCATGACTCTGACTCCCTTAGAAATCATGCATATTGCACCTCAAAACATAACATAAGAATATATTGACACTGTTTTATAATATCAAAAATATTCCAAGGACTAAAAAGTAAAAAAATCTGTTCTAGGCATAGTTAGAGACGGAGACAAACAGGAACAAAAGGGAGATTGAAGTAAAACACCATAATAACACGCATTGTTCAGTTTTGATCTTTAGCTGTTTTTAAGGTATAATTTTATTTGTTTATTTTTATTGCTTTTTAAAAATTGGAATATGTTACTCTGTTTTTATTAGATTAATTAATTGAGAAAATAAGTAGTACTTTGGATTTCATTATCTTGGATCTTAATCAATTATGGTATGAATCTCTTTTTCGTGATATGAAGAGTTTTTTTTATTCTTTTGTTGTGATTTTGTTTATATGTGATGTGTTTTTTTTTTTTGTTCATGTTTAACATTGATCGAGTATTGGTTGAATTTAGTATGATAGAATCCGTGTCTCTCTGGGATTAACTCTGTATCTATAGAGTTTCTATAGAATTCAGATTCTCACAAGCTTATTAACTGAATTTGTATTGCCAGATTTGGTTTAATTTTTGTTGGAAAAATCATTCCATTTTAGGATTTCAAGGGTAATTTTTATATATATGTATGATAGTTGTTGATTCTTGTATGTTTGGTGAATTTGGTTTCTGCCTTAAAAATATGTTTTGTTTAAAAGCCAACATTTTTTTTTTGGTTAATTGAAGATCTGTTCTATCCATAAGGTGATTTCTTGATCTTTTGGTCCATGAAACAATTGCATTAAGATTCTCATCAATGTGATAGCGTTTCCGTTCCTCCGTACCTGATGATATATTCTTGTTTATCAATTTGTATAGTAAATTATTTGGAGAATTTTAGGTAATATCGTTGTATTGTTAGATCAATGATGGCATATTTGTTTAGTTACAGACAATGGAAAATTTTACAACTTAGTTTTTGGGTTAATCTGTTGCTTCTGTAATCAAATAATATTGTTCCCTAAAAAAGAAGAATCTGAAACATGGGTCGGTATAGTTTTATTAGCATGATGAATAACTTGATTTGGTATCTCCTCTACTTGTGACCTTTCTATCTCATATGTATTTTTGTTTCTCTAGGCTCAATTGTAAATTATTTTCAGACAAGATTGTCAATTTGCTAAATAGTGGAGCTATCTTTCTTCTAAATCTCAATAATTAGTTTAGTATCACTGATTAAAATAAATAAATAATTAGTTTTTAACATTTTCTTTATGTGTGGACTCAGATATTAATGGCCGCAAAATGTGTACAATCAATTCATGAAGAACACACAGCATCCTTGACTTATGGAAGCTCTCCGTCAGAAATGCACACTGCCATTAAAAGTGAACTTGCCTCTACTGCACTACTTTCAGGCAGTCATGTCATGGCAGCTATAATTAACCAGCAACCATTAAAAATGGACACGGATAGTATCAGTGGTGAGAAAAAGAAGGTTAAACGCTCTCGCAAATGTAGAAATAATATATTATGTCCTGGAGAGGAATCTGATGGTGGAAAGTCCGTGGAGGTTGATCTTCCTCATTCTTAGATTATAATGGACAGTTATCTTGTATACGTTGGTTTCTATTTGTCATCTTATTCCTACTTCAAACCATGCTTTCGTTATTTCTCTTACTCCAATTGTTGTTGGGCGCAAGTATTTTTAAGTGAGGTTGAGGTGATCCCAAATTGTAACCTATTGGAAATCACCTTTACTTCTCCCACTTGTTGACACCATTTCCACATATTGCTGCTAATAATTCATGACTGTAATTTCAATTGTCTTTCTCCCGGAGTTCTAATTTAGTTATGAATTATGTTGTTACCCTTGTGCTGTTCATATAACTTTTTCTTCTTCTAATCATATCTTTCTTACAGGATGGTAATGCAAGACACGATCGGCAAAATGATGGCACCTCTGAATGCTCAGGTAGTCAGGAATCCCAGAAGGTATACATTATGGCTTAACCTTTTGCCAGATGTTAGATTTTATTTAGAAATGACTTGGCTACGTGAGGGTAAATTTTGAAGTCCAATAAGAAATTCATATAAATAAGAAATTGCCATCATACATTCTGCATTTGTAGCTTTACACACAGACACATGCACACACTTATATTGATTTGCTTGCATAAGTGTATTTTGTTTTATAAGCCACCAGTTTATTTTACCATCCGTTATATCCCTTGGGTTTATTCTGATCCGTAAATTTCAAACTTTTGGGGTGTCTAATCGACTAAAATAAGCCTTCATTTGATTTGTTAAAACAGGTTTCTGTTAGGTGGAACCCAAATGGAGCATGCAGACCCATGATTGATGAAGCTCCTGTATTTTATCCTAACGATGAGGTATGTTGCTAAATGTTACACCAGTAGTTCGTTAACATCTATGTAGAGGTGATGGTAATCTGTAGAAAAATAAAAAAAAATAATCAAATTGTTGTTTATGTGGTGTTTCACTGGTAGGAATTTGAGGACACACTAACTTACATTGCAAAGATTCGTGAGAAGGCAGAACCATATGGAATATGCCGTATCATACCTCCTCCTTCCTGGCAGCCACCTTGTCCTTTAAGAGAAAAAGGTATATGGGAGCAAGCTAAGTTTGGTACTCGGATTCAACAAGTCGACAAGCTTCAAAACAGGGAGTCCATGAGCAAGAAATCCCGAAATCGTAGCCACCGAAAAAGTAAGAGAAAGAGGTGCTCAAGGATGGGATCGAGCAGGAGGCGTCCCAAAACAGAAAGTTCTGAGAGTAATGACTGTGCTGCCTCTGACACAGATGAGAAGTTCGGATTTCATTCGGGTTCAGATTTCAGTCTGAGCAGTTTTCAGGAATATGCCAATGATTTTAGAGAAAAGTATTTCGGAACAAAGTATATTGAAGATAATATAAGCTACTCCGGCGATGAACTTAACAAATGTTCGGTGCCATCGGTAGAAGAGATAGAAGGTGAATATTGGCGAATAGTTGAGAAGCCAACAGATGAAGTTGAGGTACGAGGAGATATTATATTTTAGTTTTTAATTTTTTGGAATTTGCACGTTATGCTTAATACATACAATTTCAGGTTCATTACGGAGCTGATCTGGAAACCGGGGTTTTTGGAAGTGGATTTCCTAAATTATCGTCCTTGATTACTGAAAACAATACAGACAAGTATGTGTTGTCTGGGTGGAACCTAAATAACTTTCCGCGGCTACCAGGTTCAGTACTTTGTTTCGAAGGAGAAGACATATCTGGGGTTCTAGTTCCATGGCTGTATATTGGCATGTGTTTCTCATCATTTTGTTGGGTAAGCTTTGTGGAATTAGTATGATGAATTTTAGTGATTTTATCGATATTTAAAAATCTTAAAATAATGAACATATGTGTTCTATGGTGTTAAACAGCATGTCGAGGATCACCACCTTTACTCGCTAAATTATTTGCATATGGGTGAACCTAAGATTTGGTATGGAGTCCCTGGAACTCATGCTTCTGAATTGGAGGATGCTATGAGAAAACATCTACCTGATCTGTTTGCAGAGCAACCAGATTTACTTCATGAATTGGTATGTGAATGCTGCACTTCTGGTTATTAATTGGAGTATAAAAATTTAGAAAACTAGTGCTACTATTCTTTTTTTTATCAGGAAAAAGGTTATAACCTTGTTGATAAAAGAAAGAAAACTAAAGGAATATCTGCAATCAGTTCTAAGAGTTCTTATAGACTCAAAGGCAGAACATTTTTGAAATGTCACACCATAAGGAATATGGCTTCTGTTGTTAAGGCAGTATAATGACCTGTGTAATATGAAACACTGATTAGGAGGACCCAAAAAGGTTCGAATAGGGAATTTATGCTTATGCTTTTCTAAGACAGGATGTGTCTTTGAAATTTTCATGATAGCTGTATCATGGAAATGTTAGGACTGCCTCAACTTTAAGTTGTCGCACTAGGATACTATAAGGTAGGTACAAGGCTGTATATACTGGCAGTTTTAGTTTGAATTAAAAAAAATAGATCAATTAAGGACCAACTTTATAATGAAAATACGGTGCTGTTCAATCAGTTATTTTTTCTTCATGGACCAGTCTACATTCTATAGTTTTATTTCTTTCACCTTCGTATGATTTTCGTTTTTTTCCATCCTAGTTTAGGTCAAGCCATTCGTTCACTTTCTTCTGCTGCTTAGTATATGATTTCATGCATCGACTTTGTTCCTTGCCTCGAACAGGTCACCCAGTTATCTCCATCGGTTCTAAAATCTGAGGGTGTTCCTGTCTACCGAGTTGTTCAGCGTTCTGGAGAGTTTGTCCTGACTTTCCCCAAGGCATACCACTCTGGTTTCAATTGTGGATTTAATTGTGCTGAGGCTGTGAACGTTGCCCCAGTTGACTGGTTACTACATGGACAAAGTGCAGTAGAGCTATACAGTGATCAGTGTCGAAAGACATCTATATCGCATGATAAGTTGCTTCTTGGGGCAGCTAGGGAAGCTGTTTGTGCTCTCCGGGAGCTCTTAATCCTTGGAAAGGAAACACCAAGAAATTTTAGTTGGAAACGTGTTTGTGGGAAGGATGGGATACTTACCGCCGCAATCAAGGTATATGTTTTCTTATCTATATTATTTTGGGGCGTGGGTTTTCATTTAACTTGAAACCTGATTACATGTGACATTTATTTTTCAGACCCGTGTACAAATGGAGCAGGAAAGAAGAGACGATCTTCCAATTATTTCACGAATGCGAAGGATGGACAGTGACTTTGATTTAACCAAGGAGAGGGAGTGTTTTTCATGCTTCTATGATTTGCACCTCTCTGCTGCTGGTTGCAAATGTTCATCTGACCGCTTTTCATGCCTAAAACATGCAAAAGTTTTATGTTCATGTGAACCAGGCCGGAGATTTTTCATTTTTCGTTATGATATGGATGAACTAAACACCCTAGTTGAAGCTTTAGAAGGAAATTTGGAATCCTTGCGGCGTTGGGTGTCGGAGGACACAGCAGCTGATGTCCAAAAGCTGGATCCAGGGAATGAGATATCCAAGCTCGAGTATACTAACAGAACGGAAAAGCAATCTTGTTCCAAACCGAGAGAAGAAATCCCTAACATGAATGAGCTTTGCAAGGCTGACAGTTGTTCCAAGGATGTAATACACTCAGAAGATAAAGTTGATGTTAAAGGTATGGGATCAGACCGATGCTTTGATTTGAATTTCCAGAGTGTGTCTGATGATTGTGAATCAAAGGGACCAGAAATACACGATATTTCCATTAGAAAGGCCTCTACCATTTCTGTGGCCGACAGTTACACATCAAGCATTAAAAAAGAAAATGTTCATCAATGTTCTGATGAAGCTGTAGAGCATGAAATTATGTGCCTTGGCAATAAAGAACAAACTATGGGTCAACTTATTCGAGAGAACTTAAGTTCTTATTGTGAATCTGCGGTTTCTCACTTCGATCAGTCAACTGCATGTGCAATGGATGAAATGCATCCTTGTACATCTAATGGTCCTAAGCTGTTCGGGGTTGACCTTGTAAGAGTTTCACATCCATGTTCTCCTGTAGCATCAACTAGCTCTCAAAGAACCGAGAACAGAAGATACAATTCAAACGTACAAGTTTGTCCGACTGATGAAATATGCCAGGCACAAAAGTTGCGTGTTGAGCCTCTAAATCATGGAACTGTGGTATCTGGAAAGCAATGGTCCAGTAACCTGATTAAATTTCCCAAAGGTGTGTTGTACAATTACCTCCATCAGACCGTCGTTCATATTTATTTAGTTATATATATATATATTGTGTGTGTGTTTTCCTTTTTTCTTTCTTATATTTGTATAAACCTGCTGTAACATGTTTAATAATTTTGTTTCGACATGGCAGGATTTAAAAGCCGAGTCAGTTACTTTAGTGTAGTTGATCCAACAAAAATGTGTAGCTATATTTCTGAAGTTGTGGACGCTGGCCTCCTTGGTCCACTATTTAAGGTTAAGTTTCTATTGTCATTCCATTTAATATTATAAAGTTTGTGCTGTGCCAAGAATTAGGATAAGAACACATGAAACCTGCGTGTGAACCACCACAGTAGAAACAACATACCAGCAATATACTTGAGAACCTTTTTGTACCTTACCGGCAGGTGAAAGGCTGGTTATGGAAATGATCAATCATGTTGCTCCAACATTATTCAACTATTGAGATTAATTCTTAACCCATGGATCCAAAACTGTGATTCGAAATGTTAACTTTTTTCAACAGCAAGTTAGAGCAAGCTTTCCTGTTTAAATTATAGGCTTTGTCAATCTTGTTTCTTTGGAGGATTATATACCAATGCATACGGAATTTTAATATGGTTATAATTTTCTTTTCTTAGTCCCCATGTTTATTATTCTAGTATTATTACTTATATTTGGTAGTTTTTTACACATTTTTCAGGTTACAGTAGAGCACCAGCCAGATATGGTTTTCACTAATGTCTCAGCGCAGAAGTGCTGGGAAATGGTAGTAGAAAGACTAAATATAGAAATTCAAAATTATCATTCTTCAGGTAGACCAGGTGCATCATCCTCATTGCAAGATCCCCGGAGCATCAATGGTCTTGAAATGTTTGGATTGTTGTCTCCAGAAATTGTTAAGGTAAATTGAAGATCCTTCTTTCTAAAAGACTATGATGGCATTCATTCTTTGCTGTCACGGCTTCTAAAATTTCCAGATTGTTTTTTTAGTTTTTGGAGCCATCGATTCCAATTCGAGTCTGGTATTTAGCATCTGACTTGGGGGATTGCCATTGTTGGGCATCCGAAGTAGTCAGCAAAGGACATACATATTCCATGACCTTAGTTAACACAAATGACAGACATGTTCCATACCCTCATATAGTTAGAACCAGACTCTCGAAAATACATTTTTAAACAAAACAAAATCCAGATTAACTAAGTTAGAAATTGTTGTCAGGTTACTGAAGGTGTTGATGCTTATTATGGCTTGGAGAATCAGCAGCTTCGTTCAAGCGAGAAAAGTCTTTCTGCCTTAGATATCGTTAAGCAGAATGCAGGATCAACTTACTCTCACAGGAAATCAATAAATAATAATCTCGATGAGGATTTGACTAGAGAGCCCCATAATAAAAAGTTAAAAACGGAAGTTGATCCATCTGTTGCTGATTTGCATTCTGTATTGAAAGAATTGCTTCTCAAGGCGAATTCCGACCAACTGACGAAGATTCGTAGGATATTCTCTAATGAGTTATCTAGTGCTGATTGGAAATCGGCGTTCAAGTTTGCCATCAATGAAATTGAGAATAAACTGTAAATAGCCATGGCATAGATAGAAATCAGAATAAAAGGCCATCATTCTTTCCATTTATTTATTTGTTTTGATAATTTTCCCTCCTTTAGCTTCACATAGGTATGTAGTGGTAGGTACCTAATTTTTTATGTATGCCCACAGTGATCATGGGGAGATGTAAAAATTTGTCTTCTCATGAACATTCGGCGTCTTTTTGTTCTAATTGTTATCCCATTCTTACTGCCTCACCATTTTTAGACCGAGTCTTGTACATAATCTATTTCACTAATCCGAAAGGTAATTTTTTTCTAACTGTTCCTTGCTTTTACTGTCTGTGCTCTGTTTGAAGGATGGATAGAATAGAGAGAAAGTGTAAGGGATATTTAGTTTGCAACCTGCATAACCTGGTTTGCAGAGCTGAGATGGAATCCAGTCACAGCAGAAAGAAATTGAAAGATCCGCATCAGATGATTTAGTGTAATGGGGATGAACAGAGATGTTGATTTGTTCGTCTCTGTTTTCTGGCGAAATTTTCTATTTTAGGCAACAGAAAAAGAATTGGTCCACTCCACGCCCTATACCCGGCCTAGTGATAGAATCAAGCCTCTGAGAATTGGTTTCTTCCCGGAGCATAAAGCACTTGCTAAAGAATGTTTATCTTTTAGGCAATTCGAAGTTAGGTTCCCCATGGAGGTCAAATCATGCTATTAGAATTTGGAGGCCATGGCAAAGTTTGCGTAGTGTTTATCTCTGTTTATTCTTACATAGATAAGTCATAGAGGTCAAATCATGCTATTAGAAGTTTTTTTTTGGTCTTTTAAAAAACTCTCTACGACTCCCACTTTCTTTTTTTCTTTTTCTAAATCTAAAACAATCCCTCTATACCACCCACTGGGGTGGTAATCCATTCTCTTGAGATCGAAACCACCCTGCAATACCACTGAAACCGACCGTTATTTGACCGTTACAGAAAAATCTTGCCGGCGCGGATGACCGGAGCTTAACGAAACCTACCGTAAAACAGAATTTTTATACGAAATCTCTAAACTAATCAATACCCACCCTGTCAAATTGAACTAAACCGATGTATTGTGACCTAAATCTTCCAGATCTGTTATCTTAATCTCCCAAAACACCTCTATATTTTTTATCGGAACTGATTTCTTCTCCGGCTACGAGTCACTGAAGATACCAAGACACCGAAGAGTTTTCTAAGATACCCAGACACCGAAGACACAAAAAATTCCTGTTACTTGAAGACACTAAGAATCTGACACACTCTAGAAGTACAAGATCGAGAAGACACTAAATCCGGTTTGCTTTTAATCAACGGTGACGGCAACATTTCATCTGCAGGAGAACCGAGATCACCATCTGGCCAGATAAAATCGGCTATCTTCATTTTCTCTTATTTTTCTCCTTATCTCTCAAATTCTCTTAATTTATTATTGTCTTTGAGTTGGTTTTAATCTTCTTAGATTTGTATCGAAGCACAGACCTTAATTATTACTCTGTTATTGTTATTAGCCGTGAGATTCACCTTTATCTTCTGGAAAATTGATCAACCACTTGTCTTTATTTTCCTTTAATTAGTCATCACTTTCACCGTCTCTTGTAGAGATCTATCTGTTTTAAGATTGAATTAGATAGTTTGCTTAATTTAAAAATTGGTTTGACTTCTGCCTATAGTTGTTAGTTTTTAATTGATTTGGACTTATATGCTAATTATACTCACCAAATACCCAATTTCTTGCAGTGATCTAAATTTCTTTAATTTCTGCAAAATCAATTCTATAAAATACTTACTATTTTTTGTTCCTCTTCTGACCGTAACCTGTTAGCTACTAATTTGTTGTATGTTTCTACAAGCGAAAGGCTAAAGGGAGAAGCCCAAAGGAAAAGGGAACAAGAGTGGTTGTAAGCATTGGTTTGGAGACCTCCACTAAGGCACATGTGTGTCTCAATTTTTGGCCAAGCTGGTGCTCAATTGCAACTCAAAAAGAGGAGTCTTACCCCCTTTGGACGACCTAGCTGATTTCTACTGCCTCTGGAAGATCTAGTAAGTTTTATGGTCTGTCTCAATAAGGTAACCGTAAACTTATTTATCTTAAAAATTCTGTTACTTACTCCATCGACATTCATTAACTCTCTAGTGGTTGTGGTCATATTGGGTGAACTTAGATTTTGCTGTATGCATCTTTTTTCCGCTTGCATATTTCCCTGCCTCTTGATCGTAAAATGCCCTTTGATAGTGTCCATTTTACCTAGCCTTAGTAACTACTCTGCTTTTGAGTTCTCCGTCAGATTCTTGGCTCGATAAGCATTTTAAGCTGGAACTGCCATGGTTTTGGGAAACCAGAGGCAGTGCGAGAGCTTCGGGATCTTGTAAAACTGAAATCCCCTGATATTATCTTTTTGTGTGAAACCATGAGTAGTATTAACACCTCTACGAGTAAGTTGCGATCCTTAGGATACCATAACTCCTCCGTGGTACCTTCCATTGGTATAAAAGGGGGTGTGGCACTTGCTTGGAAAGACGGTTTTGACATTGTTATTAACCAGTCCAACCAACATGGGTTCGTATGCTCCTCCAAATCAATTAAAGCTAACACAGTTTGCAATATGTATTTTGTGTACGGTGAGCCCAATAAAAACTTGCGAAGCAATAGTTGGGCATCCTTTATGGCTCAGCCATATGATCTTAATGTCCCTACTATTGTAGTGGGGGACCTGAATTGTTTTCTCCTACCCCAAGACAAGTGGTGAAGGAGACCTGTCACTGAGCAAGACACTAAACACTTGGAGAACCTTATGATTGGTTGGGACTTGAGAGATTTACCTTTCTCAGGACCAGAATTTAATTGGACTAACAAACAAGAAGGAGAAAACCTTGTTATGGAACGCATTGATCGAGCCATTGTCAATGGTTTGTGGGAGGATGCTTTTCCTCATTCCCACACCCTACACTTCCCTCGAATTAGCTCTGATCATGCTCCAATTCTAGTCTCGCTAAATCCAGGTATTGAAAATTTACATAAACCTTACCATTTCATGTCCATGTGGGCTAAGGATGATTCGTGTAAATATGTCATTGAACAAGCTTGGTCTTTGCAAGTTAGAGGCTCAAAATCTTTCCAACTTAAACAAAAATTGAACCATGTCAAGAAAAAACTAAGCATTTGGAATAAAGTCTCTTTCGGCAATGTAAATGTCTCTTTACAAGACACGAAAACTGAAATACAGATAACTCAAACGAACAACCCGGGGGATACAAGGAAGATTGCTGAGCTAACTGATAAGTTATCTTACTTGTATTCTTTGGAAGAAATCTTATGGAAAGACAAATCTCGGGAGCTATGGCTAAATGAAGGGGATAAAAACATGCCTTATTTTCATAAATGCACGATGTTTAGAAGGAAAATGAACAATATATCTTGGTTAAAAGCTAGAGATGGAACCTAGCTGACTACTAGAGAAGCTATTGGAGATGAATTCATCTCTTACTTCCAACAACTCTATAGTACTTATGGTCCCCAAGATCAGGATGTAGTTATAGACTCTATTAAGCCCAAATTGTCTAGTTTGGATAACGATATTCTGGTGGCCCCACTAACTGATGAAGAAATTAAAGTTGCTGCTTTTCAAATGGGGGCTAAAAAAGCCCCAGGGCTTGATGGCTTCACTGGCATCTTTTTTCAGACTTATTGGGATGTGGTGGGTGATAGTGTAACTCAAATGGTTAAACAATTCTTTGAAACAGAGCATCTCCTAACTCATTTTAACCACACCAACATAGTTTTAGTGTCTAAGAATCCTATGGCTGATTCTGTGGATCAGTTTAGGCCTATTGGTCTCTGCAACTTTGCCTACAAAGTGATATCAAAGACTTTAGCCAATCGTATGAAACCTTTGATGGATAGAGTGATCCCTCCCAACTAAAGTGCTTTCGTCCCCAAGAGGCAAATTGCTGACAATGTCGTTCTAGCCCATAAGATGATAGACACAATAAAAAAAACAGAAGGAAAGTCGGGACTGCTACCATTAAGCTAGACATGTCTAAGGCTTATGACAGATTGGAATGGTATTTTTTGGCCAAGGTAATGGCCAAGTTGGGCTTCAACTCAAAATGGATTAGAATGGTCATGAACTGCCTAAGTTCTGTATCATACTCTATTCTATTAAATGATAGCCCTATGGGGAAGTTTCAACCTGAAAGAGGCCTAAGGCAAGGGGATCCAATGTCCCCTTACTTGTACATCATATGTGCAGAAGCCCTTACTGCCTATATTAAACATCTGGAAGACTCGAACCTTGTACATGGCATAAAGTGTTCCAAGATTGGTCCATCCATTAGTCATCTATTGTTTGCAGATGATAGCCTTCTCTTTACTAAGGCAACAATTCCTGACTTTCATGCTGTCAGAGATTACTTGCAAAAATATTGTAAAGCAAGTGGTCAAGAAATAAACTTTAACAAATCAGGATTGTTCTTTAGCCCTAAGGTTCATCCAAGGAATAGGAAAATGCTAGCCAAAGTTCTAAATATCACTAACCTCAACCTTGGGGAGAAGTATTTAGGCGCGCCAATAAACATTTTAAGGTCCAAGATTCAAATCCACCTCTCTCTCCTAACTGCTGTGGAGAAGAGAGTAAATGGGTGGTTAACTCAGTTTTTAGCTCAGGCTGGCAAGACTACTTTGGTGAAGCATGTAGGCCAAGCTATGTCGCTTTATCAAATGGCTACATTCTTAATCCCTAAAAGCATGTGTCATAATATAGACTCTCACCTCAATATATATTGGTGGGGTAGGATCCAAGATCAAAAAAGAGAAAGCTTCATCTTATAGCGTGGGAGAACATATGCAAATCAAAGAAAGAAGGAGGTTTGGGTCTTAGAATTAGCGAGATAAATAATTTGGCTATGATGGATAGAAGTGTTTGGAGATTGGTGGAAAATCCATCATCTCTCTTAGCACAAGTGTTAAAAGCCAAATATTATGCAAATTGTGATGTGTTGAACTCTAGCTGCCCTGATAATGCTTCATGGGCATGGAAATGCCTCCACAATACAATGAGTAAAATAAAACCATTTATCTCATGGGTTGTGGGGGAAGGAAACTTCATTGCCCCTTGGTGTGACAACTGGATCCCTGGAAAAGGGGTTGCCACACCAAAAGAAAACTCTGTTCCTGATAAGAACTTAAAAGTTAAGGATCTAATTAACCCGGAAACAAGAACTTTGGATGCGGCAAAATTGAGTGTTGTTTTTGATCAACCTTCAATAGAGAAGATTGAACAAATCCCTCTTATCTTCGAACCTTCTAGTGATAGAAGGATCTGGACTCCATCTACAGATGGAGTCTTCTCTACTAAGTATGCTTATTCTACCCTAAGTGTGAGAGGGGATGAATCTAACGTCCTTTTATGGAAAGCGGTTTGGAAACTAAAAGTCCCATCAAGGATTCAACTTTTTGTATGGAAGGCATTAAAAGGTGCTTTACCAGTGAATGAAATTCTTCATAAAAGGATCCATAGCTCTGATCATTACTGTCCTAAGTGCAAGATAAGTTCCGAATCAATCATGCATGCTTTAGTTACTTGTAAAAAGCTTGCAAGAGTTTGGAAATTACTAAACATCCAGTGTGACCGGTTCCAGGATTTTACATTTATGCAATGGGCTAAATTTTAGTTGCAGTTGTATCCTTATCAGGATCATTCCTCAAGAGCTGAGCAATTTCCTTTGATTGCCTGTGTGATATGGTCTATTTGGACAAGTCGAAATGATATTGTGCACAACAATAAGCAGGAGGAACCAATGGTTATTCTGTCAAGAGCCAAAGCTGTGATGATGGATATACCTAAAACCCCTATAATCAGTCGTATCTCTGTAATTACACAGAATCAGCCAGTCTTATCTTCTTGGGTAGCCCCACCTGGAAATTGGTTAAAAATGATCACTGATGGCGCTTGGAACCCGAATTCAGAAATTGGGGGTTCAGGTTTCTTAATAAGAGACTCAACCCACAACTTTATCTACGCAGAATCGACCAATTTGATTTGTCTCTCAGCAGAAGAAGCAGAAGTTCGTGGAATCAGAGACGCGTTGAGAGTTGCGAAGGGAAGGAATTGGGACCATATCATGATTGAAGCCGATGCCGCAGTTGTTATTGAGAAGATAAACAAGAAACTTTTCTTGGGGGATCTACGAACTCATTGTCTGTTCCAAGATATTAAAGTCTTAATATCCAGCTTTCAGTCGTTAACTTTCAAAGCTGTTAACCGAATATGTAATGATCACAGGGAGGGAAGAGTTGATAACTTGTAGTTGTGTTGTGTCTTGTTTGCTTTAAAAAAAAAAAAAACTTGAAAGTGACATGCAAGAAAAAACCTTGAAAGTGACATGCAAGAAAAGAGTTTTTTTTTTCGTATTTTTTCCTTCGAAAAAGAAGAAAAGAAAACATGCAAGAAAAGTAGCAAGATGACCTTGACTTACATAGATTCTTTCCGAGAAATCAGAAATAGTTTTTGTGGTTTTAATTTCTGGTCGGATTGGGTATACCCGATTTTAAGTGGACTCTTTTTAAGGGCTAAGGGGGTGTCCTAATAAGTGAAGATACAAAACTACTTTTACCCATTATAATTAAAATTACCCTAATCATTTTATCAACTCATTTTCATTTCATCTTCTCCCATTTTCCTCTACCATAACGACTTTCCCCCGCCACACCTCCATCGAAACAAACTCATAGAAGACCTAGTACTGAAGACCCTGGCATTGGAAAATCAGTTCAATACAAATGGAAGAAAAAACCTGTTGAAGAAGAGGAAATCACTGAAACCGAAGAAATGATGCGATTGAGAAAGTAAGTGACTACTTAAACTCACTCCAGTACTTCAATTTGTTGTTTGCATGTCAAATTAGGTCAAAAAATTAGAATTTCTGAATTTGCAGTTACGTAGCTGGTAGGGTGTCTTTTCGACGACCTTGCCGGCTTTTCATATTTAGGAGTAGTCGTTGTCTTTTAGGTTGAATATCATGCCGACTTTTCATATCTTGAAGTGTCATTTACCGGGTCGTCACGATATTCAACCTTAAAACCTTGCCGACTAAATGTAGTTTTATTAGTCGTTCATTCTTAAAATTCCAAACCTGCCGGCTAATGCTGTGAAAATCCTTGTGTTTACTTAGTCTCATTTGGTTATTAGCCGGCATGTTATTTGAATACATCCTTGCCGATTATTTATTAATCGACACCATATAGATTATAGACCTTGCCGACTAGTTGCTGACCAAAACCTAGATTCTCTGTGTACCTTTTTGTTATCCGTCGTTACTATTTTTTTATTTTTTATTGCTAAGGTGACAACTAGGGTTTAGTCGGCACCTAATATTATTATCGTCCCTGACGACTAAGCCTATTTGTTACTTAGTCGTTTCTTTGTTCAAATATTGACCCTGACGACTAGTTGAAAAATATTTTCATTGTTCTTGTTTAGGATGTAAAAGGTCAAACAAGGAAAGAAGAAACCTGTTACTCCTTCTTAAAAACCTCCTCGCGTTGGTGACAAACTCTTGACTGCAACATATCCAGGGGAACATGTGGTGCCGAGAACGCTTAGGATCCGTGAATGGGAAGAAACTCATCCAGATGAACCAAGTGATTCCGGTGAAACTCCAGATGAAGACCAATCAATTCCATCTGGTAGAAGAGGTAATGATGATGATGATGATGATGATCAAGGAAATCCACCTACTGAGGTGGTAATGATGATGATCGAATTGTCCCACCTGTTGGAGGAGGTAATGATGGTGGTGATAACAATGATGATGGTGATAAGAATCATGACAAAGATGACGGACAAGGTAAAATTGCTGAAGGAGATGAAGAAGAAGGTGGAGAAAAAAAAGGTAATGGTCAAGAAACATGGGTTGTTCAAGAACCAAAGGTACCACAACAACCACAAGCTGCAACGACAAAAAAGAAGGTTATCAATAAACCAATTGATTCCCACATGCCTCCCCCTCACTTGAAGAAGCAATAGAAAGATGGTGCGCCCATCCTAAGGTTACCCAAAGATGGTGGACATGTTCTTTTTGGATATAAAGACTCATGGGCGTATGAAGTCTATTCCACTATCGTAAGTAATCTCAATTTCACTTTGTTTTTATTTAAGTGTATCTATCTCAAATTTGCTTCAAGTGTTTTTATTTCTTTTGTAATTGTGTGTTTTGGTTTATGTTATTTAGGATCATAAGAATGCCGTCCGTCTTTTGAGGTGCCAAGCTTTAAATACTATGATGAAGAAATGACCACTTGACAAGGAATGTGACGCCGTGAAAGATTTTGTCAAGAACTCCGGGTTGTGGCCTGCGGTGAAGAATTTAGTTGTTGAGTTTGACAAAGTAACCATATCTGCATTCTGTGAGAGGTTATACGGGGAGACGGATACAATGTTATTCCCATTCGGTGAGATGGCGATAACTCTCGATGACTGCCATCAAGTTCTAGGCATTGAGGTTGAGGTAAAAGTTATCCAAGATGGATATGATGATCAAATTTCTTGGGAGAATATCTTCAAATTGACCAAGATCTTGTTCGGTTTGGATGAGAAGCATTCGAAGTCCACGTTTGTGTTGAAAGATGGTTATACAAGAAAGAAGTTAAGTCTGAAGCAGTTGAGGGACACATACTCTGGGACCTAGAAAATATTTGATAGGGAAGGAAGTGTGGACCTAGTGCGAATCAATGCTACTGCGTCATCTTATTTGTTATATGTCCTGGCCAACTGTATCTTCCCCGACAGTTCCGGAAACTTGGTTGACACCAAATATCTTCAACTATTGCATCCCCTTGATGAGATGCATAGGTATTCATGGCGTACTGCGGAGGTTGGCTTCTTGAATGAAGAGTTAACAAAGATTAAAGGGCTCTAGTCAAGCAAGTTAACGGGAATCTAAGTCTCTTCCAGATAATTCAATTTTCTAAATCATTTATATTCGCAAAATGCTTGTAAGATGAGATTCTTACTGAAACAAATAGAAATCTGCGAGCCTGATTGAATACAAGAGAAATACATTGAACGGTACCAAAGACCAATGTTCAAGGATCAATCAATTTCAATCAACAACCAAAGGTTGGATTTACCAATTGATCGATACAACACACAACCTGTGATATTTCAATTATATAACAAAATATAATGCGGAAAAGAAATAACACAGACACAAGAAGTTTTGTTAAAGAGGAAACCGCAAATGCAGAAAACCCCCGGGACCTAGTCCAGATTGAAAACACACTGTATTAAGCCGCTACAGACACTAGCCTACTATAAACTAACTTCGGTTTGGAATATAGTTGAACCCCAATCAATCTCACACTGATCCAAGGTACAGTTGCGCTCCTTACGTCTCTGATCCCAGCAGGATACTACACACTTGATTCCCTTAGCTGATCTCACCCACAACTAAGAGTTGCTATGACCCAAAGTCGAAAACTTTAATAAACAAATCTGTCTCACATAGAAAAGTCTACAGGAATAGATAAATCTGTCTCCCACAGAAATACCTACGAGTTTTGTTCCGTCTTTTGATAAATCAAGGTGAACAGGAACCAATCGATAACCCGGACTTATATTCCCGAAGAACAACCTAGAATTATCAATCACCTCACAATAATCTTAATCGAATAGCGAAACAAGATATTGTGGATTCACAAACGATGAGACGAAGATGTTTGTGACTTCTTTTCTATCTTGCCTATCGGAGAAATCAATCTCAAGCCAATCTTACGATTGTACTCAAATATGATATAAACAGCAAGATCAGATCACGCAACTACAAAGAAAATAGTTGGGTATAGCTTAACAATCCCAATAAAGTCTTCAATTCGTTAACCTACAAGGTCTCAATAGAAACCTAAGGTTAAAGGAGAATCGACTCTAGCTTATACAACTAGTATCACACAGGAGGTGTGGGGATTAGGTTTCCCAGTTGCTAGAGTTCTCCTTTATATAGTCTCCAAATCAGGGTTTGCAATCTAAGTTACCTTGGTAACAAAGCATTTATTCACCGTTATATGAAAACCTGATTAGATTCAAGCTAATATCTTTCAACCGTTAGATCGAACTTAGCTTATCATACACAAATGAAATGCACGTTCATTTAGGTTTGTGTAACCGTACCTAAACGTGTACACCAAGTTGGTTCAACAGTAGTTAACCAATGGTTAGCCATATGATCACTTTCATATCAACCTTATTTATCTTCACCATAACTAGTTCAAGTGACTCAAGTGAACTAGTTAGAGAGTTGTTCACTCGAATCGATTCATGAACATTATAGCCACGGTTTGCAAATATGCATTCCTTAATTTATAAATGTCTTAGTTCACAAATAAACCGTTTTTAGAAAATAACCCACTTAAGTACGCATACGGGTACGCATACTTAAGTACCCGGACTGAGCTTGTTTTTCAGTTCACAAACTCTAGAAGAAATTCACGGGATGTGAACTTCCGACAGTACATGTACAAGTACGCGGACTTAGCTCCGGTTATCCTAAACAACAAAGTACGCATACTTTGGTTCAAGGATTATTGACTTACACAAGTATGAGTTTACATACAATGTTTATATCCATTCAAGGTTATATATTCTACACTTTCATTTCAATCATTGAAACATTCTTAGAGGATGTTATATATAGCGGTTATTCACACACTATTTTTTCATCAAAGCGATTTTCAAGAGATTGAAACAATTATCATGACTTTCGTCACGAGTAAAGATGAACTTGGCTAAAGCGAAAGCTTACCAACACATATTTCGAGAAAAATATAAGCGAGATAAACTCGGCTCGAAATAACAAATGTGTATGATCGAAGTCTATATAACAATACGACTTTTGTCTCAAGATAGGAGATAGAGTAGATAGACTTTTGAGTGATAGATAAGTTCAAGTCTCCACATACCTTTTTGTCGATGAAGTTCCACCAGTTCCTTGAGTAGTTCTTCATATTTGTATGATATACGCCGTGGAGGCTAGAGCTCAACTACACTTTCTATCCTAGTCTGAGACTTAGCTATAAGTAGACTATAAATCAAGACTTATAGTTTTGGCAACTAAACTTGACAAACAAGATTGAGATAGCAACGCTTGCGAGTTCGACCGAGCAGTGCTCTAACATTTACTATACTTTGTGTTTGCATATATCTGGATATACGAGCATTTCCCGTCCTTGGTGAAAGCCAATCCCAGCATCAAAGTCAATATTGATCTTCTGAAGCACAAGCCAAGGAGACGCAAGTACACTTTTACTGGTTGTCAGGAGAAGGGTATGTTAGGGAAGCTTATCAACATGCGAGCTTCCTTGCGGATGAGGTAATCTTCGATCCGTATCGAGATGATAGAAAAGATAGAATAATTATAAGGGGAAATGATGGTGCATTTTACTACGGTCCTTGTTTTATCCTCAAGAATTTTCAATGTACGATCCATACCGGGTAATGCAACAACTTGGTTACGTCTAAGAAGTTCCCCATCCCGGTGATGAACTGTTCTATAAAGTGGTAAGGTAGGAGTGTAGCACGTCCCAAAAAACTATTGAACGTCATTTACGGTCCACCACCTGAGATTTCTTATTGGGACGAAAGACGTGCTCATAGAATTGATTTGAGTCTTTTGAATGAGATCGAAGGTCATGAAGCTCATGAAGATTACATGCCGTGGTACTTCGGTTTTGTTCGTCCTACTATGATTATTGAAGAAATTGTTGAACAACTGTCTCGTAAGAGAAAGAACACCGCGAAAGACCCAACAACAAGTCTTAAGAATTTTGTAAGTATTTTAGAGTTGCTCTTGTTGTTTTAAGATTACATTATCGAATCAGTTTATTAATTGTTTGTTGTTTAATTGGAAATGGACGGATCACTTAAATACCCTTGTGAAGATGATGTGTTGTGCGAGAGATAGAAGAGAGCCTTTGTCGGTTGAAGAGAAAACTAAGTGAAAAGACGAGGGTACCCAAATATACCTCAATCTAAAACTTTTCCACCTATAAGTCCTCTTACCGAAAGTGATTGTCTATGGACTGAGTCGAGAAAATACAACGAATCGGTATTCACACTTTGCGTGATCGTCTATGGATACGAGATCGAGACAATACAACAATCAAAGTGTGATTACTTGATAATATGTTCGGACTTAACCAAACATTATAGGATCACTATCAAGTAATACAGAGTTAACGTTTGTGTAATTTACTTTAAATTATAATAACAACAATTATAATTGCGGAAAACAAAAGTAAATGACACAGCAATATTTTGTTAACGAGGAAACCGCAAATGCAGAAAAACCCCGAGACCTAGTCCAAAATTGAATACTCTCAGAATTAAGCCGCTATACAAAATCACACCAACTTCGTATAGTTGGGACCAAGCAACTAAACCTATAGTTCACCTAGTTTCTTCAGTATCCCTGCGCTTCCGACATTCAATTAGTGCACGCACTGGAACAATTCCTTTGGTTCGTAATCCAAACAGTAAAGGAACAACAAATCTGTTCGGTAACAACTCTATTCAATCTCAGTGATATGAGTTAAACAAAGGCTCTTCTGTTTAATCCAATAAACTCATTTGTCGGGTTTAGATCTATCTTACCAACAACTACCAAAGTAGCAGAGATTAGATTTTGCAATCAATAATAGGATCTACCAAGATAATAAATACTGATGCCGATCTACGCAACTAATCAATCAAATCTATCAAAGATAAACCGATTATAGTTGGATCCCATCCGATCAAGTTTTGTGCACACCAAAGATTATGAAACCAATAAGAAATCTTCTTTGTCTTCAAATATTCTTAAATCTTCAATAAACACCTGCACACCATAACTTGAATCTCTTGTGATCAATCACGCATAGAACGGAGTTTGTTAACAATGGATTATCACAAGATGTCTTTAGATCTACAAACAGTTCTAAAGATCCCGTTGACACTTCAAACTAGTTTGAGTGAATCTTATATCAGAAGAGAAGATTCTAAGGAATAAACAAACTAGGTGCAATCAAAGTTCAACAACCGTTAGTCAATCAAATCAAATTGAAAACTAATAATATTGCAATTATCTAGTTTCCCACCAACGGTACTCGTAGAGATTCTTGATCCCACATAAGTCTTTAAAAGAGCGGTCGTAAGAGATTTCGCCTAATTAGGGTACTTTCCTCTTCGAATAGACGGCTCCACCAGTAACAACACAACAAGGTAGTTTTGCTGGCTCTTAGGATAGTTTGCTCGAAATGCAAACTTGGGTATTTATAGACCAAGGAAGTTTGGACACCAAGGAATTTCCAAAACCGAATATTCTCAAGATATGCAATATATTTCCAAATCGGTTTTCATAATTCCTAGAAATGCTCTGTCCAAAAATAACCAAAATCATACTAGAAAATCTCCAATTAGTAAATGCTTATTACCAATTTTTATTTTCCAGAGATATGCATTTTAATTGCTAGTAATTAAAAGCATATAAATTAACAACCTTAATTAAAAGATTCTCAACTTATTTCGGTCCGGGATCTCCTTTAGTTATTAAGGAATATCTTTGAACAATAAAAGATAAGAGTTACTGAACATGTTCAAAGTATATCGATATCTTATTTCTTTGTAAATCCTTTTTCATATTTACAATCTTGGAACCGATTATACCACACTTCCAAACAAGTTTAGAACTGGTTCATCTGATTTCCAAGAACTATGTGATTGATCAAATATCAATACACTAATCATGGGTTTACGGTTCTACCAAACACAAGGATCGGTTCTACCTTAATATGGTTACTGGGACCAATTATATCAGTTACCAGGATCGGTTACATCAATTACCAGGACCGGTTACCATATTCTCATGGTATTACTTGTGATCGGTCACACCAGTTACCAGGATCGGTTACACCAATTACCAGGACCGGTTACACCAATTACAAGGATCGATTACA
>JAJJMB010003267.1:548585-629651 GCA_023531105.1 Papaver atlanticum | reverse complement strand
TCATCTTCACCATAACTAGTCCAAATGACTCAAATGAACTAGTTCAAGAGTTGTTCAATTGCTTAGATCTTATAGAAGTATACAAGACACAATATAAGCAAAATCGGTTTTGATTCACTCGAATCGATTCATGAACTTTATAGCCACGGTTTGCAAATATGCATTCCTTAGTTTATATATATTTAAGTTCACGAATAAACCAATTTTAGAAAGTAACACACTTAAGTATGCGTACGGGTATGCGTACTTAAGTAACCAGATTTTAGTTTGTTTTGGTTTCCAAACTCAGCAGAAATTCACGGACGTGAACTTTCCGCCAGTATGCGTACGGGTACGCATACTTAGGTAACTGGATTGAGTTGGTTTTGATTTCCAAACTCAGCAGAAATTCACGGACGTGAACTTCCGCCAGTATGCGTACGGGTACGCATACTTACCCGGTCTCCATCAACCATTTAGTACACATACAGGTATGCATACATTTGGTTCCCGGTTTTGGACTTATACACTAATGCACGAACACATTTTATGTTTATATTCAATGATGGTTACATGTTCTAAACTCTTTATTTCAATCATTGAAACATTCTTAGAGGATGTTAAATAGAGGTTATTCACACACTATTTTTCATCAAAGCAATTTTCAAGATATTGAAATAATGAACATGACTTTCGTCACTTGCAAAGATGAACTTGTTGATGTGATTTCAACTTTGTTGTAGTAAAAGGTTCGTTGAGACTTGTGAAAGCAATTGATTTTAGACTTATTTAAACTAATAATAGAGAAAGTTTAATTCCAAATTTGATTTCAAGATTGAAAATAACCAAGACACTAGATTCCATTATTACACATGAATGAATGATGACAAAAATTCCAAAACTCTAATTATCTTTTAAATCTGTTATTTCTTAATTCACAAATAATCAGGCATATTCTCAAACATTAATTGTATTCCCTAAGCATAGATTAGCTAAACAAAGTATAACCTATTGATGTAATTATAAAGTGGTAAGTAAGGTTGTCGTTCACTCGGACTTGTGAAGATTCGAGTTTTTAAATTTAATAAAAATATATACAAAAATATTACAAAGGGTGCGAGAGTTACTGGGACTCAGGATTCCACCAAATTTCATTCATGTGATTCAAATAATAATTCCAATCAATTATAGCTCAAATATTAAAAAATATGGACTCTTATTCTTTGCCAAAAGTAGATTTTTGAAAAGCAATGACTGTAAATCAAAAGCATGATGTATCAAGAAATACATTGACCAAGCATACATCATCAAACAATATCACACCCATTCAATAAAAATCATAAATCAATTAAAAATCAATGCAAATAGTTATAAAAGAATTATTAGAATTACCACATGCGTGAAATAGGGCTTCCTCCGTCATCCCAGTGTTGGGGTTTAGCTCCTCATATTAGAAATATGCTCAAAAGTTGATTTCATTGATCAAATAAGGTGTTTTTATTAGAAAGGACAAGCTATAGTTACAGAAAGCTTGTTGTAAGGAATGTAATGGTCGCTGAAAGTATTAAGAAAAGACAGTCAAAAACGATAACAACTTTTTGTAGTTGAATATAAGACTGCTTCTGCGACGGTTCGGTGTGGGTCGAAGTTCTTCGTGTTCTTCGCAACTGTTCCGTGTGCGTCTTATGTTCTTCGTGTTCTTCAGCTCCGCACCAGCAGAAAACAGCAGCAGGTAGCTTTCTGTTCGTCTTGATTTCTCACTCCTCAGCCCTTCTCAGCCCCCCAAACTCTCGACACCCCTTCTATATGACCCAACCAATCTATTTATATCAAAAAGAGCGATTTAATCTCTCCAAAATCTTCCGAAATCTCTTTCTTTCTCTTCACGGCAAAGTTGCGGCAATTTCTTGTTTTTGAATTTCCACGCATATCTGGGCTTTCCTTTTGATTCTAAACTCTTCCTAAGATAGATATTAAGCTTTGGGAAGTAAATCTTGCCTTTAATCTCTCTAAAATTTCCTAAAATCGGTCACACACGTGACTTTCCATATTTTGTTGTTGAGATCAAAACCCGTCGATTGAGCCCAGTTTAATCGATTTCAACACCCATGTTAGATTCATAGACCCATAAGGAGTCTACCCTATGAAAATCAGAGGTTTAATCGACCTTAAACTCCTCCAAATCACTACCACCATGCCAGAAAACAACCTTCACGTTTTTGGTTTCCCGCCCAAATTCAGAATTTGAACGTGAAGGGGAAAGGTTACCCCTTATCCAATGGTCGCCCCTTATCCGTTGCTGGAGTCCGCATAACACTCATCCCTTGGGTTGCATTTATCAACTTTTCGAGCCAATTTCACCGCAAAAGCCCATTTTTCCAAAAACACCTACAAGGGATAAAATACCAAAATTAGTACAAAAATGGGTACTAACACTATACATAAAAGAGATGAAAATAGACACATAAATGCGTCTATCACCTATCTAATTGAATCACAACTAATTAAGAAAATAATGCAAACAATTAAAATTCTACAAAGTAGTGATTGAGTGAATTATAAAATACAAATTAGAGAAAAATAGAATAGTTACCAATTATTCATGCATAAATAGCTTCCTCCGTGGCTTGGTTACGCGGGAATTAGCTCATCATCATGGAAACACGCTCAAAATTCATCTTTATTGCTCAAAAATGGTGTTCACAATAATGAAATGGGAGAAAAACAATAAAACCGGGTTTGTAACACTTTTATTTGTTACAAACCGAGCTGTTACAGAGAACGATAAAAATGAAGTGTTGTTTTCACTGTAGCAATACGACCCACAAACAATTGTCGTTGTCACTGTTGTAAAACGACGGTTCTGCGTGCGTCTTATGTTCTTCGTGTTCTTCACAACAGCAGAAAATGGAGTTTTTCTGCCACTTGATTTCTCGACTCTCTGGTTCTTCCTAACTGCTCCCAACTCTCGACCCCCCTTCCTTGTACCTGGAGCAATCTATTTATACTCCTAATCCTCCTTTAATCCGGTCATATCTCCCAAATAATCTTCATTTATCAATATTATCTTCCACGGCCAAAATTTCCATTTTTTGATCTTCCACGCGCATGCAGCTGTATTTCTTTCCTTCTATACCTTCTTCACGCTCCAGAATATCGATTAAGTCTTCCAAGCACGTGCAGTACACGTTTAAATTTCTCACAACTCGTGTAAGCTCATGTTTTTCCTCCAACTCCCTGTTTGGATTAAATCAAGTTATCCAGCCAAATTTGATCGATAAAATCACCCATACTAGCTTTCTATAGTCATATCACGTCTACCCACTAAGTTTCAGGGATTGAATCTCACTAAATCACGTCCAAACATCCGATCGAAATTCTGTTGTTAATGAAAATATTTTCCCGCCAAAATTCATTTTTTTTAAATTTGAGAAGAAGATGTCCTCCCCCTAATCCTGCACGGGTGTCCCTTTAGCACTTGTCTTATGGGGTGCAAATAGTAATTTTTGGGCGTAGATAGTAATTTTTCCGGGGTTCCTCCGACACAGTTTTGCGGTGCTTCCGGTGCATTTCTGGGGTGACTTTAGTACTCTATCCTGGGGTGTAAAACACCACTTTTCGAGCCAATTTTGCCGCAAGAGCTTATTCCCTAGAAAAGACTTAAAACAACTTTATTATAAATAAAATGAGTCATAGATAATGTAGTTATGGGTGAAAATGCATCACACTTACGTGCTTATCAAATTCCCCCACACTTACATTTTGCTAGTCCTCGAGCAAAACCTCAAGACCCGCTCAACAGCTGGTCATTTGCGTAACACCAAGAGAGACCCGCTCAACAGCTGGTCATGTGAATCAAAAGAATAGACCCGCTCAACAGCTGGTCATTTGTGTAACATAGAGAAAGACTCGCTCAACAGCTGGTCATAAGAAAAAAAAAAAAACCCGCTCCACAGCTGGTCATATCAAAAATAAAATAAAATTTGATGACCCGCTCAACAGCTGATCATAAAAGTAAATTCCTAAGGTAGACCCGCTCAACAGCTGGTCATAATAGTAAATTCCTAAGGTAGACCCGCTCAACAGTCGCTCATAATATGATAAGAAAACTCCTACAAAAATAAACAAAAAGTTAATCACTCCCCCACACTTAAATCTAACATTGTCCTCAATATTATAAAGATGAAATTAAAAACATGAACAAGGAGAAACTGTTACTACTTAAAGGAAGTGAGGAAGGATATCACCGTAGTCGACGCATAAGCATGGGTTACCTCCCAAGAAGTGCTAAGTTTAAAGTATTCAGCCAGACTAGGAAAGGATTAGTCACTCGAATCATAAAATAACAGTCGGAACAACTGTGGGTCTTCAAAACTAAATAGAGCTGACCAAAGGAAACTGCAATAAACCAAGAAAATGAACAAGACTAGCATGCCCTTATCTAGTTTCCTGATTAAGATATCTAAATCTAATTGTGGTTCAGGTTCAGGTTCTATGAAAGGGTCTAAATAAAATATTTTCATTGGCTGCATTTCTTCATAGGTGGGATCCGAATTATTAGGTCCTAAAGTCTGGAAAAACTCAAATAGGAACTTAGAAGCACACAATAATAACATAAATAACTGAGGATCCTCTAAGTCAATCAGATTTGACTTACATAATTGACCACAATGAGAGCAGTGGTCATTCTTAAGTAAATATGTCGATTCTATTAACCTAAAGTACTTAGGCTTAGTCTCAGAACTTAATAAGTGACACATTTGAAATATAGACGTTCCCACATTTGGAAGAAAACTATTTGGTTGGAAAACAAAGTCAATCTGGGTATCATAGCCTGGGCAAACCACATCAACCAGAGGATGGGTTTCTAACGACTGAACTTCTTCCTGGACATCATTAGGTTCGGGAAAACGAGTATGAAGGTAATCTTGTAAAATGGTTGAGGAACAGATATCAAGTCCTAAGTGAGGGGACTTTTTGAGAGTTAAAGGTAAGGCACTAGGAAAGTGATAATCACCCCCAAACTTATAGTTTTTAGTGTCTCTAGATAGACTAGTCACAATCTCCCTAATTTCTAGATCATCAGATTCTTGGAAATGGTCAATTGATTCTTCTAAGTTATTATCAGGTAGTGCATATTTACTCATCTCTACGGGTCTATCTTCTTCGTCTAAGACTATTGTTTCTAAGTCGCTAGACTCTAAAACAGTATTTTCAGAATAAACCCGTTCCTCTAAACCACTATCGGCTTCGTAATCAAAAGGAAAAACTACATCGTCTAAAACGGTGATATCCCTAATCAAATCCTCGTCCTTTTGAATAGGTGAATAATCATAAAAATTATTTGGATTTGAATTAGAAATAGTATAATCATTACAAAGCTCAATTGGATTAATAGATTCCTGATCACTATGCCTACATATTTCAGATTATTCATTACTATTATCCTCATCATCATCATCATAATATAATTTCTGTCATTCAAGAATTCTTAATCTTTGTTCCAAACTAAGCGGTATGTGTTTATAATACTTCTCGTAGATCATTAGAGGTGATTCCTCGCTTACTGTTGGAACATCCCAATGTCGTTTCCCTTGCATATATTCACCAAGAGTTATTTTAGATGACGTCTCCTGATAATGAGAATTTCTGCGCATATACTCTCGTAACGTCATCTCAGGTAGCGTCTCCTGAAAAGGATTCATCACCCCGAAAATACAAACTACAGAGGAATTCTACACAATCACAAACAAGGCTGACTCGACCAAATCAAACCTATTGAATCTAGCAAACAAAAAGCATAATGGCTCCCTTAGATTGTTTCTAGACCAGCTTCTATTCCTCCAAAAGGCAACTAGGTATCGTTTTAGCAAACCTCTCTAGATCGATCCGAATAAAGTGAGTCGAAGAGAAGTAGGGGAAGCTCAGGGAGCTTTGATACCCCCACCTCTTTGGCAACGTTTCCCGTTAGGGCGACTCTAGTCGACTCACAGTAATCTTCCTGAACTTTTGAGTTAAGCTAATAAGATACCCAATACTTCCCTTTGAATGACTTTCCTACAAGCTCGTTACCCTATCGGTCTCGTTCTAATCAGTATTTTAAGCTTGGGTTCGCGTAGGTTATGTGTTCCTAAGGCGGGCAAGAAGAGAACGGTGATGAAATCCGAACCCTTATCTTGTATGGCCTGGCCTTGCCCTTTACTAGGAAATTAAATTCCGTATTCAGAACCTCAACATATATGCACCTTAAGGAAGATAGTAAACCCGCTGACAGGGGATTCGCGGGTGTTTAGAAGCTTACCTCCCATACCAGACGGGCGATGAAACGGTTGTAGTCGACTCGGGCCACTGACTCCTGTGTCAGTGTACGAACCCGAGGGGCCGAGACGATATCGTAATCGTCGTCCTTCCCTGCAAACAGTTTTGTATTTAATTACCCTTCCGTAGGGTTTTTTTTTTTTTTTTAAATAAAAATAAAATAAAATTAAGTCCAAAGTCCAATGTCCCCAAAAAAAAAAAAAAAAAAAAAGGTTCAAAAATAAAGGCCTATTTACAATTTCTAAAAATGAAATCTAAAAATAAAAATAAAATCTAATTAATAAAATAAAAATAAAAATAAAAAATCTTCGTCTTTTCTCCGTTCTTTTCGCTTTGTCTAGCTTTTAATCCCCCGGGTCTTTCGTCTCCAATTCCTCTTTGATTCAAAACCTGCAACAAAAAGAAAAATACCCAAGAAACGTAAAAAAGAACAAAAGAATAAAAATCTAAAAACTCAAAATCTAAAAACAAATCCCCGGCAACGGCGCCAAAAATTGATGTGATTTTAATATAGTGGTAAAAAGGATTCGAACTCTAAGACTTGTGAAGATTCGAGTTTTTAAATTTAATAAAAATATACAATAATATTACAAATGGTGCAAGAGGTACTGGGTCTAAGGATTTAGCCAATCTTCATAACATAAGGTTCACTTACTTATTCTCAACAATTTTAACTCAAGAAATATAAACATGGACTCTATTTTTGCCAAGGTAGATTCTCAAAACATTAGATGTAAAAGTTAAGCATGGGACATCAAATCACCTAAGCTAAGCATGACCCATCTAATCAAATGACAACTAATTAAATCAAATCATATTTCAATTAATATTAGTGCAAAAGTCATAAAAAAGAATAAAATAAATTTACCCATGAATGAAGTTCGGCCTCCTCCGTCGTCCCAGTGTTGGGGTTTAGCTCCTCATATTATAGACACGCTCAAAATTCATCTTTATTAATGCTCAAAAGTGTTTTATAATTGATGAAAAGGAGAAAAAATGGTGAAAATCGGGTTTTGTAACAATTATATTTGTTACAAACCTTTGTTACAAAGAACAATAATTGTAAAGTGTTGTTGTTACAGTAGCATATAAGACTGTCCTCGCACTGTGGCTCCACTGTAGCAGTTACGACTGTTCTTTGGGGTCTTATGTTCTTCATGTTCTTCTTCCCTGCACCAGCAGAAAACAGCAGCAGGAAGCTTGCTATTCGTCTTGAGTTCTCACTCCTCAGCCCTCCTAAAGTCCCCAAACTCTCGACACCCCTTCCTTGTACCTGGAGCAATCTATTTATACTCCTAATCCTCCTTTAATCCGGTCATATCTCCCAAATAATCTTCATTTATCAATATTATTCTCCACAGCCAAAATTTCCATTTTTTGATCTTCCACGCACATGCAATTGTATTTCTTTCCTTCTATACCTTCTTCACGCTCCAGAATATCGATTAAGTCTTCCAAGCACGTGCAGTACATGTTTAAATTTCTCACAACTCGTGTAAGCTCATGTTTTTCCTCCAACTCCCTGTTTGGATTAAACCTTATCCAGCCAAATTTGATCGATAAAATCACCCATACTAGCTTTCTATAGTCATATCACGTCTACCCACTAAGTTTCAGGGATTGAATCTCACTAAATCACGTCCAAACATCCGATCGAAATTCTGTTGTTAAGGAAAATATTTTCCCGCCAAAATTCATTTTTTAAATTTGAGAAGAAGATGTCCTCCCCCTAATCCTGCACGGGTGTCCATTTAGCACTTGTCTTATGGGGTGCAAATAGTAATTTTTGGGCGTAGATAGTAATTTTCCGGGGTTCCTCCGACACATTTTTGGGGTGCTTCCGGTGCATTTCTGGGGTGACTTTAGTACTCTATCCTGGGGTGTAAAACACCACTTTTCGAGCCAATTTTGCCGCAAGAGCTTATTCCCTAGAAAAGACTTAAAACAACTTTATTATAAATAAAATGAGTCCTAGATAATGTAGTTATGGGTGAAAATGCGTCACACTTACGTGCTTATCACTTGTCCAAAGGAAAATCTTACCAACACATATTTCGAGAAAAAGATAAGCGGGATAAACTCGGCTCGAAATAACAAATGTGTATAATCGAAGTCTATATAGTAATACGACTTTTGTCTCAAGATAGGAGATAGAGTAGATAGACTTTTTGAGTGATAGATAAGTTTAAGTCTCCACATACCTTTTAGTCGATGAAGTTCCACCAGTTCCTTGAGTAGTTCTTCGTCTTTGTATGATGAACGCCGTGGAGTATAGAGCTCAACTACACTTTCTATCCTAGTCCGAGACTTAGCTATAAGTATACTAGAAATTAAGACTTATAACTAGTCCAAATGACTAAACTTGACAACAAGCTTGAGATAGCAACGCTTGTGAGTTCGACCAAGCAGTGCTCTAACAGTAGGCTAGTGTCTGTAGCGGCTTAATACAGTGTGGTGTTCAAATCTGGACTAGGTCCCGGGGTTTTCGCATTTGGGGTTTCCTCGTTAACAAAACTTATGGTGTTTGTGTTATTTATTTTCCGCATTATATTTGTTCATATAATTGAAATATTACAGGTTGTGCGTAGATCAATCAATTTGTAAATCCAACCTTTGGATTTTGATTGAAATTGATTGATACTTGAATATTGGTCTTTGGTACCGTTCAAGTTGTTTCTTATTCCATTGAGAAACAGAGATATAACTCTTGGATATGTTTTCTTGATTGAGTCTGAGTGTCTAGTTGATTCTCTTGGAATTATATTAGGGTTAGTCCATACAGAATGCCAAACAAAATATTGTGTGTGGTTGTTAGACCCCCGCTTTTTCAATTGGTATCAGAGCAGGAAAACACGTTAAAGACCTCATAGGTCTGTGTTTGTAGCAATATGACTCTATGGACATCAATGCTCTATTAAACGCACCACCAGATCCAGGGGACTCAGAATTTTCATCCATGACTGATTTTATTAAATCTGTAAAATATATTCTTTCTCGACCTTCTCCATGTGTAAAATCCCTTGAAGCGTTTTCAGGAATTGAAGAACAACTTGAAGGTTTATCTTTTGATGTTGAGTTTTATCTCCAGAAAGAACAAAAGTCTCTTGATAAACTAAACCAAGTTATGATGAGTAATCTTCATGTTGAGGTTGATATTGATCTGCTTATTAGTGAGGGAAATACTTCTTTTCATTGCAATCCAAAAGCTTGTAATGAATTGGATAATGTACAAGAGGAGTCTAAATCTCATCTATCAGATTGTTTCATCTCAGATCATGACTCAATTCATCAGTCAAATCCTGTCACGCCTTATCAAGATAATGGTCCTTCCTTCTCTTGTGAGAAAGTCAGGATGTCTCTTTTGATCAAAATAGTTTCCCTATGCAGTACTAAACATTACCTTCATAGCATGTTTTTTATAAGTTGTAAAACAACAAATCAGGAACATAAATTCATTTTTGTTCATTTAAAGTTCTTTGAAAAACTTGTAAAAACAAACTTTTTGGTGTCTCTCAATACTGTTGAATGTAAAAGTTGTTGGAAAGAAACTCTTTTTTGGTGTCATGGTGTGCAAAGGGTACTTTGTACTGTGTCTTCTTGACCATTACAGAGAATTGCTCAAGAGATTTTTTTTTTGTTTTGCTTCAAAAATTCTCATCTATATTTTGAATCTCCATGAGCATAAATTCTTGCTTATTAAAACATAGTATAGCATAAATCAAACATGCCCTTGTTTGCACTCGTGCGGTTCATGTACGTTGAACTTGTAACCATTATGTGTTAGAACCGTGTTCCCGAACGTACAATAGTCTGTTCAGGTTCCTATCCATCTACACATAAAAAGAGAAAGAACTCTTCTTGTTTTTTTCACCCTTCTTCTCAACAGTTCGAAAACGAAAGAGAAAAACCCAATGTTCACGTACCTTCGTCCACCTCTCTCTCTTCTCTTAACCTTTTTGCGTTTCGTTTGAACCATTGAAATCAGGAGAAGCTTTTTTGCGTTGGGTCAAAAAACCGTTTTCATTATACTCATTGTTTTGGAACTTCACCATTAACGACAGTTCGTGTACCAAGTAAGTTTTTTACCTTATTTTGAGTTTTCCTTTTCAACAATGGCATCTAGGAAGAGGTTGGTTCGTGGTGAGAGTTCGGGTGCTCAAGTTAGTGGTGATACTTATTATGATCCCAGTTTGCGAACTAGGTTTGTTATCAAAGAGGCTCGCGACCACTATTTGGAATATAGGAAGAAACTGCCTATTATGGAAAGATACTATGATTCTTCGAAAATTAGTGTAGAACATGTCTCTAGGTTTTTTAGAGGTTTTGTATGGGGCATAATTCATCAACCTATGGGAACTTCTCATGTTGAAATGACTGCCCAGTTTTATGCAAATTTACATGAACCGCACTCTGTCAACTGCACCTTTAAGACTAATATAGAGAATGATGAGATGGTTTCGGCCGAAGTGGTTCATGATTTTCTTAAATACTTTGAGGAAGAAAAATTACAGCTCGTTGATACTATGAAGGGTCTCGATGTGTTACGAACTGAGTTGAAAAAGGTTAACTCTGACCTTGTTCTCATGAAGACATATGTTAAAAATCTTCTCAATGAGGATATCTTCTCCGAAGAAGCAATGGATGTTGTCAATCACAAGCTCAAAGGTATCAAGACCTGTGGGGGTTCCAGAAGTGTTCTTTAAACTCCTGTTTAAGTTTGCTTTTTTGGTTTTTAGGAGTTGTTTTTTTTAATGTCTAGGAAACTTCTTATGAGAATTTATTCTTGTGTTTTAAGAAGGATAACTAGGGTTTGGAATAACAAATATTGTGATTACAGATAGATATTACCAACGATTTTTTATCTGGCAATGTTTTAGATTTATTTATTTAAATTCTAAGTTATTTGGAAGATGATTTTGCAGTATTAATCTTTATGGTATATTGCAAAAATGTTATGGGATATGAGTGTTTACGTCCGTGAACTATGATTATCTCATATGACAAAAGTTAAGTCTATTATGTCTTTATGCAAATATTGATAAAATATAGAATGAACTTTTGAATATTCCGCAGTATTGATCTTTCCCTTATCCACTTCTATGTGAAAGTACTGTATGGCTTCGTAAGGTCTCTTATGTTGAGCATTTCCGATTAAATTAATCATTAAGGTTCTCTTGTGGTTAATTTATTCGAGTTTATTGGATACAAATTCATGTTTTATGTGATTTGTTAATGTCCAAAGAAATCCTTCTTTTCTTGTAAAAGTAAGGTCGCTCTTGTTGTTCTTTCGGGAATGACATTTTATGGGGGAGAGTTCTTAATTGACCTTACGCTTAATTGTAAAATCTTTGTGGGGAGTGCGGCTGTGGAATATTGTAGGAGTTATCTTGTATCTTTATAAACTCCTTGATGAATAAACTAAGTTTCGACTATGTGAAATCATCGAAACAAAGTTGATATGTTCTCTTTTAGTCATGAATAATCTCTTTGAGAATTTCATTATGATCCCGCTAGTTTTCGTACCTTTGCCAATTTATATTGACAAAAAGGAGGAGAAATATTTTGTAGTTCACACTACATACATATGGTTTATGGATCATTATGTAAGGGGGAGTGGTTTTCATTGTGAGATGAAGTATTTCCTAAGGGGGGGTGATACATATCACCATAGTATTATTGTCAAAGTTATGATACAATTGAACTTTGATGTTGTGTAATAATACTATGACACTGTATAACAATAATTGAGAACATCTGTTTTCTTATTGTTATGGCTACGGATCTTCAACAACAATGATGCTGAGTTGAACACGTTCAGAATCACTGAAGTACTTGGAGTGATGAAGAATTCAAGGAATATTGAAGAACAAAGGAAATCAAGCATGTTGGATGAGAAGCTACAAAGTTTATTTATTTTGTAATCCATATGTATTGATAGTTTTGTCACTAAAATTGACAAAGGGGGAGATTGTTAGAGCACTGCTCGGCCGAACTCGCAAGCGTTGCTATCTCAAGCTTGTTTGTCAAGTTTAGGTGATAAAAACTATAAGTCTTGATTTCTAGTCTACTTATAGCTATGTCTCGAATTAGGATAGAATGTGTAGTTGAGCTTTAGACTTCACGGAGTTCATCGATTGAAGACGAAGATCTACTGAGGAGAGCTTGGAGGAACTTGATAAGTGCATAATTCACATGATTTTAGTGTTAATTCCATGCTTGTTTTAGTTAGATTTCTTGCATATTATCCTTGTATTACTCTGGTTTTCCATTTTATTTGTTTTATTAGGTGAATCATTCAAATTCAATGGATAAATCTGCATAATATCTATAAAGTGGAGTTCTCGAAGGATCCAAGTGTTTAGATTCGAAAGAAGTGGAAGAAGTGCGACGAAAATGAGCAAAAAACGTCGAAAACACAAGAAGTACTAGAAGTCCAAATTCAACTCATTCAAATCTAGGATTTATTATCACCATCTTGAATATAATTCAATTATGAAGAAAACGTCAAAAGAATGAGGTCATTCCGAGTTCGGACGAAGAAGTTACGGCCAAAACAGTCGAGACGAAAAATGGCAATCTACAACACCAACTTCGGCATTGCTAAAGCAATACCGAAAGTAGCCATATTTCGGGCAGATGAGGTGTATTTTAGACCCCAACTTTCGTTATTGCTTTGGGGAATTCGACAATGCCGACTGAAACAAGCCTATTGGGTCCCTTTTGACGTATTTTGACTTCCTAATCAAGGAAACTTGGTACCGGATGGATTCTAATACCTAGATTTCATAAAATCTATATAAGAGGATTTCCAAAACAATTAGGAGGATCATCTTTCACCCAACTTTGCAAGCTTGGAGAGAAATAACAAAAACGGAGCTAGGGTTTTTAAGCGGTTCTCATCAATCGTAACAATTTCTTCTCTAGTTTATCATATGTATAACATGGATGCTCCTACATCCATGAGTAGTTAAACACATTATTGATTGAGGATTAATTCTAAGTTCTAGACTTGATTTGAATTAATATATGCATCTATTTTGAGTTCTTCATACGATTATCGTTTGCTTCTACTTTGATGAATGTTTATGATTGATAAATTGATTGCTCTAGGTGGCCAACTATAGTAGTTTATTGATTGATCTATTGCTAGTAAAGGGTTAGGATATCCATGTAATTGTTGAATAACCCATACACAAGTAGAAAACGTGAGACCTTGTAGAGGGATTCTATGGAGCAATCGCGTGTAGAACAATTTTAGAAAGTGGACCTTGCGCTAAGAGTCTAACTACTAAGATTAACCTAAGTCATAAAACATAAAGCATTCGACCAAGTTACATCTTGAGTGCGCTACTACTTGGTGGCTTGGACGAATAGAATCTGATATTCGAGCGCTTCGGTATCCAGTGACCAAAGGACTTTAGGCGATAGCACTGCGCTAGTTGTTATTCCATGGTTGATGATAATCTATGATTAATGACAAATTTATGAATATATTAACTCATTGACGGTTTAGTAACGAAGAAGGATTCATCGATCATCTCTCTCCCTATTGCTTGCAACTCAATTTCAATTGCTTTATTTACTTTGTTTACAATCTAAAACAAAAACCCCCATTTGTGACCTTTTTGACAACTAAACTCCCTGCTCTTCAGGGGAACGATCCTTGCTTCCATTATATTACCAGTTAATTGTGTGGAAATAAGTGATTTAATTTGATTGCACTTACGACACGCATCAAATTTTGGCGCCGCTGCCGGGAAGCAGTTGGTAGATTTGGTTGTTTCTTTTAGTTTTATTTTGTTTTTCGTTTTCTTTTTAATTTTTAATTTTCGTTTTCTATATTTTTGGTTTTAGGTACTTAATCTATGGCACCGAAAGATTAGGATTACCTGAGGTGCGAAATTAAAACTCGCAAGGGAACGGTACTACAAGCACGTCCGCAGTTGCAACAAGAAACCTCTACAGAAGAGATGGTTAATACAGACGATAAGAGAGATCCTCCACCACCTCCACCTCATGAGAGGAAGTTAGGAGAGTTGAAATCTCCTTGCTTAGATTCGCAACCACTGTGCATTACAATCACTAACCCAGTGGAGCTGAATTCGAATCTACTTCATCATCTACCAAAGTTCAAGGGACATCCAGGTGAAAACCCAAATCGACACCTTCAGTAGTTCCATAACACGATGACAAGTCTGAGGCATGCAACCGCAGACAGAGATATGGATATGTTACAAATCTTTCCTTTCTCATTGACAGACTTAGCAGAAGACTGGTTGTATTATCTTCCCTCAAGGAGTATTACAACATAGACTGAGATGAAGAAGCTATTTCTGAAGAAGTATTTTCCTGCTTCTAAAGCGGCATCTATTTGTAAGGAGATTAGTGGCATTCTACAAATGTCTGGGGAGTCTCTATATGAATATTGGGAGAGATATAAGAGGTTGTTGGCAAGCTGCCCACACATAATATATCCTCAACACTCATCATTCAGTATTTCTATGAAGGATTACTTCCAGAGCATAGGAACCTGATTGATGCAGCCGCAGGGGGTGCACTTACTGAGAAGACAATCTCACAAGCAACCAGTTTGATTGAGAGTATGGCTTCCAATGCTCAACAATTCTACAACAAAAGCAACTCTAATATCAGGAGAGTTAACGAGATAGAAGAGTCTGCACAATCATAGCAACGAATAAACAACATAGAGAAGGTAGTACAACGAATGGCAGAAGTAATTATTCCTACTTTTGAAGAAGAAGATTCTGAACAGGTGAATATTGTGTTCCCTAATCAGAGGCCAAGGTATGATCCCTACTCTAATACTTATAATCCAGGTTGGAAAGATCACCCAAATTTCAGCTATGCAAATCAGTAAGCTGCGGCTCCTAATCCTTATGGGCGATAAAGTGGTTTTCAACAACCACAGTTCTGACAACAACCTCCACCCCAACCTCAACAACAGACTCGGAATTCTAGTTTAGAGGAGATAATGCAAAAGCAAGATGCAAATGCTTAGCGTCAAGATACAATTCTGCAGAAACAAGATATGGCTATAAAGGACTTGCAAACTCAAATAGGACAGTTGGCTACTGACATAAATGAAATCAAAGCACAAGCTTCAACAAAGTTGCCATCACAACCTTTTGTGAATCCAAGAACACATGTTAATGCAGTAAATCTAAGAAGTGAGAGACAACTTGAAGAGCCACAACAACAAGAAGTGATTAATGACGACATCGAAAAGGAAGTAGAGGCGGAACCGTACCAAAGAAAAAGACAATATCAACCGGCCAACCTAAGATGCGGTTCCTACTTTTACCACACCACCTCCTTTCCCTAGTCGTTTTGCAAAATCAAAGAAGCAAGCTCTAGATAAGGAAATCATGGATATTTTCAGCAAGATACAATTCAACATTCCATTTATTGAGACATCATAACCGTACCCAGGTATGCCAAGGTTTTGAAGGATTTATGTACAAAGAAGGATAGGTTGATTGCTAATGAGATTACTCAGGTGGGAGAAAGTGCTACAGCTATGCTACTGAAGAAGATACCTGTTAAGTGTGAAGATCCTAGAGGTTTTACAGTGCCAATTACTATTGGTAACCGAAGATTTGATCGTGCTTTGTTTGATTTGGGAGCATCCATAAGTGTCATGTCAGCCGATATTTATGATTCTTTGAACATTGGACCTTTAAAGGAGACAGGGATTATCATTCAATTAGCTAATAAGTTTAACATATATCCTAAGGGACTCGTGGAAGACGTGTTGGTGAAAGTGAATGAACTGATCTTTCCGGTTGATTTCTTTGTTGTGGATATGCATAATGGAGACAATTGTTCGTCTACTTCATTACTTCTTGGGAGACCATTTATGAAGACTGCAAAGACGAAGATTGATGTTGATAGTAGGACACTTACTATGGAGTTTGATAAAGAAATTATACGCTTTAATATTTTTGAAGCAATGCGGTATCCGAGTGATGTACACTCTGTTTTCTCTATTAACGTTGTTGACTTGTCAATTCATAAGGTGTTTGATGACCATGGGAGTAAGTTAGGCGCCCATGGTTTACCACTTTTGGATGTGGACTTGGGTGCTGAATTCGTGGAAAATTGTGGTGTTTTTACGCCACAACAGAAAGTTCAATTTGATACTTCTACTTGTATGCCTTTCCCCATTACTAATGAAATTTCTTTATATTTTGTTGTGCAGGCACTAAAATTAGAACCTAAGCCTCCTTACCACTTAAAATATCCCTACTTGGGTGATGGGGAAAAACACAAGGAATTATGGGAGGTTCAACGCGACAAGGTGGATGTAGACTCCCTTGAGTTTCAATATTTACTCCCTCTGGAGGAGGAGTTTGGAGAATGCCAAGTCGGGCTGAGGACGTAAAACTAAGCGCTAAATGGGAGGCAACCCATCAGTTTTGTATCTTTATCTTTTGTATTTTATTTTTCTTAGCTTTTCATATCATATTTTGATTTCCCACCTTGATTTTACTTAGGATGAGTCAATTACATTGAGGACAATGTAAAGTTTAAGTGTGTAGGATTATTTTGCATATAAAGCTTTTAGTCTTTTTGAGTTTTAATTTTTTTGCATAAAACCTCCAACTTGTAGAGATTTTAGAGTCACTAGCATACTTCTAGGTATGTTTACATAGAGAATTCTGACCGACATAACTGAACTTGGAAGTGTTAGGGAACTACGTTCGGATTTCTTACTTGTTAAAGTGTTAAATAATGGATTTAATCATGTCGGTGGAAAATGAGGTGCAGGGGGAAATGCATTATTAGAGTTGCTGATCAATCATTAGTGAAGACTACCTATTTTCATATCAACAGAGGCACCAGACCAAATTTTTTTTTTTTGTAGATGACTAAAGAGCTTTCTTTTGAGTGTGTGTCATCGTACGTTAATTCCGGGTAGAATAGTCAGCTACCCAACTTCATACCATTTTCAGCACTACTTTTTGATCTCTTGAGTGCTAATTTTGTCAATCATGAGGGTGACGTCTATAGATGAAAACCACCTTCTTGTAGTTTGATTTGCAGTTAGCACCATTCTCTCTCTCGCCAACAATAGCTCCATAAAAACACACCATCATCATCAACAATGGAGCGACATCAAAATCTACAAGAAAAGTTGAAGACGTTTAAGTTTTGCAAGCAACAACACAAGAAAGAGCAAACTTCGTATCCAAGTAAAAGCAACATACAATGAGCGGATTTTTATATACATGTTGAAGACTTACATATAAGGAGCGGAATTCTATATCAAAGTGAAAGACTAAGTACAAGAGCGAAGAAAATCAAAAGATGAGAGTTATTGAAATTTATGATACGAAGACAATACAAGTTGTGAAGAATCAAGTGGTAAATTACTTCTCCCACGGCCATATCATTTCATTGTTATTTTTGTATATTATTTTTCTTGTCTTCAAAAAAAAAAAAAAAAAAAAAAAATTGTTATATTGTTTTTATTTATTTAATAAGGCCGTGGGGAAGGAAGAAAAATGTATAAGAAAGTTTCAAACAACAAGAAATAGAGGAAAACAGTTATAGATTGTCGAAGTTTTACGAAGTTCAAGAGTTTATCATCAACCGTTGAAGACCGAAGACCAAGAAGATGAAGAAGACGAGCTGAAGACTACGTTTCTATTGGATGCTGTGAGAGTGGTGCTTTCGTCACTGCCGATCGGATGTGAAGGTGGTGAGTACTCCCATCCTTACAAGTGGTTGATTTCCTTTCTTAGAGATCATCAAAAAAAGTCTTTTATTTCCCACGATTTTGTGGGGTCTCAAGAAATAATTCGGAAGGTTTCCTTCCCACCATTCAACGTGTGTAGGATTTCTCTCTTCATTCCTACCTGCACACATGTGAGACCCATAAAAAAAGCCGTCTTATAGAGTGCAATTATCATAAAATCCTTTTAAGTGAGGCAGAAGTCAAGGCGAAATGCTTATTGATCGCTCTCAAACACGCGTTCTCTCATTATGGTGTGGTTATTTCTCACTCAACATTTAAGAATTAGAATATGCTCTTTGGTATCTCTAACTTCTCATTACTAGCATGCAGAAAATCTATGTCCTCATAGCTCTTTGGATGCTTGGGACGCTGGAACGCTTTGAAGTTGGAGTAGGTTTTGTGGGTATACCTCTTGTAAGCCTCACGAGACTATAACTCGTCCACTAGGGAAACCTAAGGTTTTAAAGGCATGTTGCATTAGCTAAGTGCATCCGTTTTCTTAACAAAAGGGAGTTGTTGTATTTTTTTAAGTGGTTTTCTCGAGGACTAGCAAAGCTAAGTGTGGGGGAAGTGCATAATTCACATGATTTTAGTGTTAATTCCATGCTTGTTTTAGTTAGATTTCTTGCATATTATCCTTGTATTACTCTTTGTTAGAGCACTGCTCGGTCGAACTCGCAAGCGTTGCTATCTCAAAAAGTCTATCTACTCTATCTTTTATCTTTAGACAAAAGTCGTATTGCTATATAGACTTCGATTATACACATTTGCTATTTCGAGCCGAGTTTATCTCGCTTATCTTTTTATCGAAATATGTGTTGGTAAGCTTTTGATTTGGCCAAGTTCATCTTTACAAGTGACGAAAGTCATGTTTATTATTTCAATATCTTGAAAATTGCTTTGATGAAAAATAGTGTGTGAATAACCTCTATTTAACATCCTCTAAGAATGTTTCAATGATTGAAATAAAGAGTTTAGAACATGTAACCATCATTGGATATAAGCATATAATGTGTTCGCGCATTAGTGTATAAGTCCAAAACCGGGAACCAAATGTATGCATACTTGTGTGTGTACTAAATGGTTGATGGAGACTGGGTAAGTATGCGTACCCGTACGCATACTGGCGAAAGTTCACGTCCGTGAATTTCTGCTGAGTTTGGAAATCAAAACCAACTCAATCTGGTTACCTAAGTATGCGTACCCGTACTCATACTGGCGTAAAGTTCACGTCCGTGAATTTCTGCTGAGTTTGGAAACCAAAACAAACTCAAATCCGGTTACTTAAGTACGCATACCCGTACGCATACTTAAGTGTGTTACTTTCTAAAATTGGTTTATTCATGAACTTAAATATATATAAACTAAGGAATGCATATTTGCAAACCGTGGCAATAAATTCATGAATCGATTCGAGTGAAGCAAAACCGATTTTGCTTCGATTGTATCTTGTATACTTCTATGAGATCTAAGCAATTGAACAATTATTGAACTAGTTCATTTGAGTCATTTGGACTAGTTATGGTGAAGATGAATAAGGTTGATATGAAAGTGCTCATATGGCTAACCATTTGGTTAACTACTGTTGAACCAACGACTTGTACATGTTTAGGTATGGTTACACAAACCTAAATGACATATATTTCATTTGTGTATAACAAGATAAGTTCGATCTAACGGTTGAAAGATATTAGCTTGAATCTATTCAGGTTTTCATCTAACGGTGAATATTGAATGCTTTGTTACCAAGGTAACTTTTATTGCAAACCCTGATTTGGAGACTATATAAAGGAGAACTCTAGAAATTGGGAAAGGTAATCCCCACACCTCCTGTGTGATACTAGTTGTATAAGCTAGAGTCGATTCTCCTTTAACCTTAGGTTTCTACCGAGACCCTGTAGGTTAACAACTTGAAGACTTCATTGGGATTGTGAAGCCAGACCCAACTATTTTCTCTGTAGTTGCGTGATCTGATCTTTTTGTTCCTATCGTATTGAGTACAATTGTAAAATTGGCTCGAGATTAATCTCCGATAGGCAAGATAGAAAATTAGTCACAAACATCTTCTTCTCATCGTTTGTGATTCCACAATATCTTGTTTCACTAGTCGATTAAGATTATTGTGAGGTGATTGATAATTCTAGGCTGTTCTTCGGGAATATAAGTCCAGGTTATCGATTGGTTCCTGTTCACCTTGATTTATCAAAAGACGGAACAAAAACTTATAGGTATTTCTGTGGGAGACAAATTTATCTATTCTTGTAGACTTTTCTGTGTTACACAGATTTGTTTATTAAAATCTTCGACTTTGGGTCGTAGCAACTCTTAGTTGTGGGTGAGATCATCTAAGGGAATCAAGTGCGTAGTATCCTGCTGGGATCAGAGATGTAAGGAGCGCAACTGTACCTTGGATCAGTGTGAGATTGATTCGGGTTCAACTACAGTCCTGACCGAAGTTAGTTAGTAGTAGGCTAGTGTCTGTAGCGGCTTAATACAGTGTGTGTGTTCAATCTGGACTAGGTCTCGGGGTTTTTCTGCATTTGTGGTTTCCTCGTTAACAAAACTTCATGGTGTCTATGTTATTTCTTTTCCGCATTATATTTTGTTATATAATTGAAACGTCACAGGTTGTGCGTTGAATCAATCAATTGGGAAATCCGACCTTTGGTTGTTGATTGAAATTGATTGATACTTGAACATTGGTCTTTGGTACCGTTCAAGTTAATTTCTCTTGTATTCAATTAGACTCGCAGATTTCTATTTGCTTGAGTAAAGATTGAATCGAGAAATGGAGATATAACTCTTTGATATACTTTTTATAAAGATTGAGTCTGACTGTCTAGTTGATTCTCTTAAAAGTATATTGGAGTTAGTCCATATAGATTGCTAAGCGAATTATTTGGTGAGGTTGTTGTACCCCCACTTTTTCAATTAGTATCAGAGCAGGCAAACAGGTTTAAGACCTTATATGTCTGTGTTTGTTGCGATCTGACTCTATGGACAGAAGTGTTATCTCTATAAACGTACCACCAGTCTTCGATGGATCAAATTACTTATGGTGGAAAATTGCTATGCGTTCCTTTATTCAAGCGCGTGATTTTCAATCATGGGTTTATGTAGTTAATGGCTATGATGCTCCAGTTGTGGCAGTAGGAGATGCAACCGTACCGAAAGATATTGGTGCATATGACGCTGCTGAGATACTTGCTGCAAAGCAAAATTCTGACGGTTTGAATGCCATCATACATGCCATTACCCCAGATCTTCAGCACCATGTGACTACATGCACTCGGTCTAAAGATGCTTGGGATATCTTAGAAACTGTATTCAAAGGGAATACTAGTGAAAAGGAAGCCATGCTTCAAAACCTAAATTACGATTGGGAAAACCTTCGTATGGCAGATGAAGATTCATTTGATGAGTTTAATCACAAAATGTCTGAAATTGTTAATGCATCCTTTGCATTGGGTAAAACTATTCCTGAAAAGGACATTGTGATTAAAATTCTCAAATCGCTGCCATTTAGATACGATTCTAAGAAGCATGCCATCGTTGAAGGAAATAACCTTGATGCTCTTTCCAGAAACACTCTGGTTGGGAAGTTAAAGATCTTTGATCATGAGCATACATCCAAATCTGGGAAGGATGTTGCTTTTAAAGCACAGAAGAACACTAAATTACTTGAGAAAAGTAAAAGTGTTTGCATCTCTGAAGATGATCTTTCTGAGACTGATTCATCAGATGAAGATCTTGACAAGTCAGTCTCATTGATCGCAAGACAGTTTAGAGATCTTCTATTGAAGAGAAGTAAACGGTTCTCTAGAGACAAACCCTGATCATCAGTTAAACCTCACAATCGCATTCCTCCAATAAACAGGGATGCTGACGAGGATATGCCACAGTGCTTTAAGTGTAAAGGTTTTTGTCATTTTACAAATGAGTGTCCAAATCGAAAGAAATACACTGGAAACAAAGGTCTTGCTGCAACTCTTGATGAAATATCTGACAACTATGATTCTAATGAAGACGAAAAGTCAAGTGTTGCACTTCTTTGTGAAAATATTGATTTTGATAATTGTAGCAATACATACATCAATCTTGATATTCTTTCATAAGAAAACTCAACCGATCTGGAAGAAAAAATTGACATTTCCGTTGGAAACTCTTTGTCTAATTTTTCAGGTTCTACCTTGTGTCTAGCATCTTGCACATCTCGGATACCTGAATCATATTCCAAGTTGACATGCTCGTATTGTTCGCTCAAGGGTCATGAGCTATCAAAGTATTACAAGTACAAACACAAATTAAGACATGTCAACAAACTTCAACGAATAGCAAATTGATTAGCAAACAAGCTCAAACTTGTTCAAAAGACCGCAGAGGTATGTAAGATTTTATCTTCGTCAAAGAAGTTAGTTTCCAAGGATAAGACAAGACCATTGGAAAGAAAGTTATGGTCTAAAAACTATGAGAAACAAGGTTCTATGAATTCCAATCAAAAGGGATATGATGGACAGATTATTGTTCATCCTGGCACAACTTAAATTGTGTTAGTTAGTGCATCTTGTCTCATGTGCCTGATAAAAAGAGACAAGATTTTGCACACCTCGGGCTTTAAGAAAAGAAAGCTCTTTAGTTGTTTTTTGTCTTTTTTTTTTCTCTCTAAGAGCATTGTAAAGTCTGGAATTCATGTCGCTTTTCATATCTAATTGATATTGGAAAGGACTTTCCTGTTTAATCAATAAAAGAGGGTTAAAATTGACAATTCTTCTTTTTATAGGGTAAGAGTTGTGCATACGTGAATCCTTTGAAGTGTATAAAGGTTCTGTAAACCTACATTCCTTTTTCCTTCCCTGAAACTCTTTTTATCCTAAGACTGCTTGTTGAGACTTAAGTTATGATTTCCTCTCATACGGATACTCCAAGCATCATGTCTTCTGATGGAAAATATGTTAATATGATTGTTAAGCCATAATTCACGAAGGAAAAAGAGAAATTTCCGTTACCTCCAACTTTGAAAAGAAAAAGAAGGAATGTGAGGAAGCCAAGGGCTGTTCCTTCAAATTCTCAGAAGTTTTCTGATGTTATTGAAGAGTTGAAGGAGACAAGAAAGGAGATTCAGCAAATAAAGGATTGTGTTTTAAGAACTCTAGAGATTCAGAAGGCCCTGGTTCGACATCTTCAACCTAGAAGGTTTGTTGAATTGACTCCTTTCTTCACGAACCATATGTTCCTATGGCTGTTGACAATAAGGAGTTCGAGGACGATAAAGAATTTTTCAGAGGTCTCAATGTCTAGGAAACTTCTTGATAATTTTTTTCTTGTGTTTTTAAGAAGAATAACTAGAGTTTTGAATAGCCATTATTGTGATTACACATAGCTATGTCCAATGATTTTCATCTTCAATGTTTTTAGATTTATTTGTTTAAATTCTAAAGTTTGTTTGGAAGATGATTTTGCAGTATTAATCTTTATGGTTTTATATATTGCAATTTGTTATGGGATATGTGTGTTTGCGTCCGTGAACTATGATTGTCCCATACATTGTCAAAAGTTAAGTCTTTCGTACGTCGATATGCAAGTATTGATAAAAGAATGAATGAACTTTTGACAAAAACAAAAGATAAGCCTTTTATGTCATTATGCAAATATTGATGGAAGAAAGGATGAGCTTTGTTTACAAAGATTAAATCTATTGTATGTTATTGTGCAAATAGTGATGAAAGATAGAATAAATCTTTGTTTATTCCGCAGTATTGATCTTCCCCGATCCATAATTTATATGTATATACTGTGCGGCTCCGTAAGTTTTCTTATGTTGAGCATTTTCCAATTAGATTAATCATGGGTTCTCTTGTGGTTAGTTTAGTTGAGTATTCCGGTTGAATTAATCATGGGTTCTCTTGTGGTTAATTCAGTTGAGTATTTTGGATACAAATTCATATTCTTATATGATTTGTTATTGTCAAAAGAAATCCTTCTTTTCTCGTGAAAGTAAGGTCACTCTTGTTGTTCTTTCGGGAATGACATTATATGGGGGAGAGTTCTTATTTGAACTTGTGCTTTATTGCCAAATCTTTGTGGGGAGTGCGGCTATGGAATATTATAGGGGTTATCTTGTATCTTTATAAACTCCTTGATGAATGCATTTAGTTTCGACTATATGATTGCATCTAAAAAGTTGATATGTGCTTTCTTTTGGTCATGAAATGTCTCTACGGAAATTTCATTAGGATCCCACTAGTTTTCGTACCTTTGCCAATTTTATTGACAAAAAGGGGGAGAATTAATGTGTAGTTCACACTACAAATACATATGGTTTTCGGATCATTATGTAAGGGGGAGTGGTTTCCATGTGAGATGGAGTATTGACTAAGGGGGAGTGATACATATCACCATAGTATTGTTGTCGAAATTGTGATACAATTGAACTTTGATGTTGTGTAATAATACTATGACACTGTGTAACAATGATCGAGAGCTTTTGTTTTCTCATTGTTATGGCTACGGATTTTCAACAACGATGATGCTGAACTTACAACCTTTGGAATCATTGGAGTACTTGGAAGTGACGAAGATTTCGAGTAATGTTGAAGAACCAAGGAGATCATGCATGTGGAAGAGAATATGCAAAGTTTATTTTTTTGTATTCCATATGTATTGATAGTTTTGTCACTAAAATTGACAAAGGGGGAGATTGTTAGAGCACTGCTTGGTCGAACTCGCAAGCGTTGCTATCTCAAGCTTGTTGTCAAGTTTAGTTGCCAAAACTATAAGTCTTGATTTCTAGTCTACTAATAGCTAAGTCTCGGACTAGGATAGAAAGTGTAGTTGAGCTCTAGACTCCATGGCGTTCATCATACAAATACGAAGAACTACTCAAGGAACTGGTGGAACTTCATCGACTAAAAGGTATGTGAAGACTTGAACTTATCTATCACTCAAAAAGTCTATCTACTCTATCTCCTATTTTGAGACAAAAGTCGTATTGCTATATAGACTTCGATTATACACATTTGCTATTTCGAGCCGAATTTATCTCGCTTATATTTTTCTCGAAATATGTGTTGGTAAGATTTTGCTTTGGCCAAGTTCATCTTTACAAGTGACGAAAGCCAAGTTGATTATTTCAATATCTTGAAAATTGCTTTGATGAAAAATAGTGTGTGAATAACCTCTATTTAACATCCTCTAAGAATGTTTCAATGATTGAAATAAAGAGTTTAGAACATGTAACCATCATTGGATATAAGCATATAATGTGTTCGCGCATTAGTGTATAAGTCCAAAACCGGGAACCAAATGTATGCATACTTGTGTGTGTACTAAATGGTTGATGGAGACTTGGTAAGTATGCGTACCCGTACGCATACTAGCGGAAGTTCATATCCGTGAATTTCTGCTGAGTTTGGAAATCAAAACCAACTCAATCCGGTTACCTAAGTATACGTACCCGTACACATACGGCGGAAAGTTCACGTCCGTGAATTTCTGCTGAGTTTGGAAACCAAAACAAACTCAAATCCGGTTACTTAAGTACGCATACCCGTACGCATACTTAAGTGTGTTACTTTCTAAAATTGGTTTATTCATGAACTTAAATATATATATAAACTAAGGAATGCATATTTGCAAACCGTGGCTATAAAGTTCATGAATCGATTCGAGTGAATCAAAACCGATTTTGCTTCGATTGTGTCTTGTATACTTCTATGAGATCTAAGCAATTGAACTAGTTCATTTGAGTCATTTGGACTAGTTATGGTGAAGATGAATAAGGTTGATATGAAAGTGCTCATATGGCTAAACATTAGTTTAATTACTGTCTAACCAACGACTTGTACACGTTTAGGTACGGTTACACAAACCTAAATAATGTATATTTCATTTGTGTATAACAAGCTAAGTTCGATCTAACGGTTGAAAGATGTTAGCTTGAATCTAATCAAGTTTTCATCTAACGGTGAATATTGAATGCTTTGTTACCAAGGTAACTTAGATTGCAAACCCTGATTTGGAGACTATATAAAGGAGAACTCTAGCAACTGGGAAAGTTAATCCCCACATCTCTTGTGTGATACTAGTTGTACAAGCTAGAGTCGATTCTCCTTTAACCTTAGGTTTCTACCGAGACCCTGTAGGTTAACGACTTGAAGACTTCATTGGGATTGTGAAGCCAGACCCAACTATAATCTCTGTAGTTGCGTGATCTGATCTTTTTGTTTCTTTCTTATTGAGTACAATTGTAAAATTGGCTCGAGATTAATTTCTCCGATAGGCAAGATAGAAAAGTAGTCACAAACCCTGATTTGAAAACTATATAAGGGAGAACTCTAGCAACTGGGAAACCTAATCCCCACACCCCCTGTGTGATACCAGTTGCGACTAGAGTTGATTCTCCTTTAACCTTAGGTTTTTCACGAAACCCTGTAGGTTAACGACTTAGAGACTTCATTTGGATTGTGAAGCAAGACCCAACTATTTTCTCTGTAGCTGCATGTTCTGATCTTGCCATGTTCTATCGTATTGAGTACTATCTTCTCTAAGATCTGCTCGAGATTGATTCTCCGATAGGCAAGATAAAAAGTAGTCACAAACATCTTCGTCTCATCGTTTGTGATTCCACAATATCTTGTTTCGCTAGTCGATTAATACTATTGTGAGGTGATTGATAATTCTAGGCTGTTCTTCGGGAATATAAGTTCGGGTTATCGATTGGTTCATGTTCACCTTGATTTATCAAAAGACGGAACAAAAACTTGTAGGTATTTCTGTGGGAGACAGATTTATCTATTCTTGTGGGCTTTTCTGTGTGATATAGATTTGTTTATTAAAATCTTCGACTTTGGGTCGTAGAACTCTTAGTTGTTGGTAAGATCAGCTAAGGGAATCAAGTGCGTAGTATCTTGATGGGATCAGAGACGTAAGGAGCGCAACTATACCTTGGATCAGCGTGAGATTGATTGGGGTTCAACTACAGTCAAGAACGAAGTTAGTTTTTAGTAGGCTAGTGTCTGTAGCGGCTTAATACAGTGTATGTTCAATCTGGACTAGGTCCGGGGTTTTTTCTGCATTTGCGGTTTCCTCGTTAAAAAAACTTCTGGTGTCTGTGTTATTTCTTTTCCGTATTATATTTTGTTATATAATTAAAATATCACAGGTTGTGCGTTGAATCAATCAATTGGGAAATCTGACCTTTGGTTGTTGATTGAAATTGATTGATACTTGAACATTGGTCTTTGGTACCGTTAAAGTTAATTTCTCTTGTATTCAAATAGACTCGCAGATTTCTATTTGCTTGATTAAGGATTAAATCGAGAAATTGGGATATAACTCTTTGATATACTTTTTATTAAGATTGAGTCTGACTGTCTAATTGATTCTCTTAAAAGTATATTGGAGTTAGTCCATACAGATTGCTAAGGGAAATATTGGGTGAGGCTGTTGTACCCCCACTTTTTAACTCTTGTTTTCCATTTTATTTATTTTATTAGGTGAATCATTCAAATTCAATGGAGAAATCTTCAAAAGAGCTATAAAGTGGAGTTCTCGAAGGATCCAAGTGTTTAGAGCCGAAAGAAGTTGAAGAAGTGCGATGAAAAGGAGCAAAGAACGTCAAAAACACAAGAAGTACTGGAAGTAAAAATTCAACTCATTAAAATCTAGGATTTATTATCACCATATTGAATAGAATTCAATTATGAAGAGAACGGCAAAAGAACGAGGTCATTCCGAGTTCGGACAAAGAAGTTACGTCCAAAACAGTCGAGACGCAAAATGGCAATCTACAGCACCACTTTCGGCATTGCTAAAGCAATACAGAAAGTAGCCATATTTCGGGCAGAGAATGTGTAGTTTAGACCCCAACTTTCGGTATTTCTTTGCGGAATTCGACAATGCCGACATAGACAAGCCTATTGGGTCCCTTTTGACGTATCTTGACTTCCTAATCAAGGAAACTTGGTACTGGATGGATTCTAATATCTAGATTTCATAAAAACTATATAAGAGGACTTCCAAAACAATTAGGAGGATCATCTTTTACACAACTTTGCAAGCTTGGAGAGAAAGAACAACAACGGAGCTAGGGTTTTGGAGCGGTTCTCATCAATCGTAACAATTTCTTCTCTAGTTTATCATCTGTATAACATGGATGCTCCTACATCCATGAGTAGCTAAACACATTATTGATTGAGGATGAATTCTAAGTTCTAAACTTGATTTGAATTAATATATGCATCTATTTTGAGTTCTTCATACGATTATCGTTTGCTTCTACTTTGATGAATGTTTATGATTGATAAATTGATTGCTCTAGGTGGCCAACTATAGTAGTTTATTGATTGATCTATTGCTAGTAAAGGGTTAGGATATCCATGTAATTGTTGAATAACCCATACACAAGTAGAAAACGTGAGACCTTGCAGAGGGATTCTGTGGAGCAATCGTGTGTAGAACAACATTAGAAAGTGGACCTTGCGCTAAGAGTCTAACTACTAAGATTAACCTAAGTCATAAAACATAAAGCATTCGACCAAGTTACATCTTGAGTGCGCTACTACTTGGTGGCTTGGACGAATAGAATCTGATATTCGAGCGCTTCGGTATCCAGTGACCAAAAGACTTTATGGGATAACACTGCACTAGTTGTTATTCCATGGTTGATGATAATCTATGATTAATAATGAATTTATGAATATATTAACTCATTGACGGTTTAGTAACGAAGAAGGATTCCTCGATCATCTCTCTCCCTATTGCTTGCAGCTCAATTTCAATTGCTTTATTTACTTTGTTTACAATCTAAACCAAAAAACCCCATTTGTGACCTTTCTGAAAACCAAACTCCCTGCTCTTCGTGGGAACAATCCTTGCTTCCATTATATTTCCAGTTAATTGTGTGGAAATAAGTGATTTAATTTGATTGCACTCACGACACGCATCAGAACTTCATCAACAAAAGGTATTCTATCTCGCATAGAAGTCTATTTAATTGTGTGTGATTTAACTTATCTATCACATAGAAGTCTATTCTATTATATCTCCTATTGAGTCTAAGTCGTATAGCTATATAGACTTTTACATTATACACGTTTGATATTTCGAGCTGAGTTTAACTCGCTTATATCTTTCTCAAAATATGTGTTGGAAAGCTTTTTGCTTTAACTACGTTCATCATTATTCTTGACGAGTTTAGTTTGATAACAATTTATTTGTTGGAAACGAAATAATGAGTCAAAAGATGATCATGTGAAAATTTACTTGAAACATCTTACATGATTTGTGTGAGGCAGTCATTTGATGTAGACTCGGAATGTTTCGTATTGATCATTTGATCACTTGAAAATTACTTATAAGCTAATAGTTTGTGTGAGACATCTATTGTCGTCTTCTAAGGATGTTTCAATGGATGAAATGGGAGTTTAGAACAAATAACCATTGTCTGGATATAGCACAATATTAGTATGCAAACTGTTGTAGTATGATTCGAGTCCGGGAACCAATTTTGCATACCAGTATGCGAACGGTTTTAACTGTCAAAGTCCGGGACCAAGTTTGCATACCAGTATGCGAACAATTTCACCTGAGTTAGGTCCGGTACGACAGTATGCGTACCCGTTTTTGAACTGTCGGAAGTGACCAAAGTCCGAAACTTAAGTTTATGTACCCGTTTGCAAACTAAGTTGGTTTAAGTTCTAAAATCAGTTAAGTATGATTTCATACCCATGAACAAGTACATTTATAAATTAAGGAATGCAATCTTTACAAACCGTGGCTAAATGTTTATGAATTGATTCTCTTGAATCAATCCGATTTTGTTTCAATTGTGTCTTGTATACTTCTATGAGAATATAAACAATTGAACAACTCTATGAGTAACACAATTAGATTCATTTGATTATCATTTGATCTAGAAGTGTTAGATGAATGTGGTTAATACAAAAGTGTTCATATGTCTAACTTCGGTTAACTGTTATTGAGCCAACTCAATATACACGTATAGGTACGGTTACCCATATCTAAATGAAGGTATATTTCATTTGTGTTTAACAAGCTAAAACCATCTAACGGTAGAGAGATATTGCTTTGGTCTTAAGCAAACTTAACTTGAATCTTAAATCAGGATTTCATCTAATGGTGAATATTGATTGCTTTGTCTCAAAGCTATCAAACCCTGATTTAAAGACTATATAAGGGAGAACTCTAGCAACTGGGAAACCTAATCCCCACACCTCTTGTGTGATACTAGTTGTGACTAGAGTTGCTTCTCCTTTAACCTAGGTTTTTCCTAAAACCATTATAGGTTAACGACATAAAGACTTTATTGGGATTCTTAAGCCAGACCCAACTATTTTCTCTATAGTTGCATGTTCTGATCTTACTTGTTCTATCGTATTGAGTACTATCTTCTCTAAGATTGGCTCGAGATTTATCTCCGATAGGTAAGATATAAAAAGTAATCACAAAGTTCTTCATCTCATTCTTTGTGATTCCAGAATAACTTGTTCTACTACCATATAGTTAAGTTATTGTGAGGTGATTGATATTTCTAGGCTGTTCTTTGGGAATATAAGACCGGTGTATCAATTTGTTCCTGTTCACCTTGATTTATCAAAAGACAGAACAAAACCTCTTAGGTATTTCTGTGGGAGACCGATTTATATATAAAAATAGACTTTTCTGTGGGAGACAGATTTGTTTATAAAGTCTTGGACTTTGGGTCGTAGAAACTCTTAGTTTTGGGTGATATCAGCTAAGGGAATCAAGTGCGTAGAGTTCTGCTGGGATTCAGAGGCGTAAGGAACGTGACTGTACCTTAACCGGTGTGAGACTTGGTTAGGGCTCAACTACATTCTAGTCTGAAGTTAACTTGTAGTAGGCTAGTGTCTGTAGTAGCTTAATACAGTGTGGTGTTAAATCTGGACTAGGTCCCGGGGGTTTTCTGCATTTTCGATTTCCTCGTTAACAAAACTTCTGGTGTCTGTGTTATTTCTTTTTCGCATTATATTTTTTTATATAATTTAAATATCACAGGTTGTGTGTAGTTAAATCAATTGGTAAATCCAATCTTTGGTTGTTGATTGAAATTGATTGACACTTGAACATTGGTCTTTGGTACCGTTCTAGTTGTTTCTCATAATAATCAGGCTCACGGATTTCTATCTGTTTGATTTGCTGATTACATTGAGAAACAGAGATATAACTCTTGGATATATTTCCTTGAATGAGTCTGAGTGTCTAGTTGATTTTCTTGGAATTATATTGGAGTTAGTCCATACAGATTTTCAAACGAAATATTTGGTGTGGTTGTTAGATCCCCGTCTTTTCAGTTTGGACATATGTTTTTTTATTTTGGACAAATATTGAATTCCTAAACGACCGTGAATTAGTTGGCGTCTTCTTAAATCACTATCGCGCCAACTAATGTTCAATGAATCTGACTTTTTCCTGTGTGATAAATTGTTAATAGTCGTCAGATAAACAATATTACGACCCAGCCGACTATATGTTATTCGTCATTGTAATAAACAGGTGTCGTGTTGACTATAGGCAGAAGAATATGACCTTCACATGTGTGTAAAAATTACAACACTTACGACTAAGGATGGTCGACATTTGGGGGAAACAAAATCCTTGACGACGAGTTCAAAATTCAAAATTTTGCAAGTACAACTGCATTGATTGACTACTCCAACGGCTAACTTTGGGCACTATCCTATAAATACACCAGTTCTCTCTAAAAAAACTACACACACCTATTTTCAAATACTCTACAAAGCTCAATCCATCATCTACTCTTTCTAACTCTCTTCATACCTCTACATACAACCATGGCCTCATTTGACTCTGTCGAAGATTTGGCCATCATCAAAACATGGTACGTCGAAAGTCGAGTTGTCGATCAATCCTCCGTAAGGGTAGAACCCGAAACTTTTTGGGCGAAGATATATAACCAATACCGTCGAGATTATGGAAATCCAAAGAGAAGAAGTCTTTAACAAATTCATGATAGGTACCAAGTTATCCAAAAAGGCATGTATGACTTTATGGCTATCCAGAAACAAATTTTGACCAATTTGTAAGTATTTTTATGGTTTATATTGCATAATGTATGTTTTTTGATCTTCTAATTAAACAACACTAACTAAGTAACTTTGTTTTGTGTTTTTGTAGCACGAAGTCGTAAAAGTGCGCTACATGGAGGAAAAGGGGGAAGCATTCACATTTGATGAAAGCTATCATTTCATGGTATCCAAAATTCCGGAGTATGAGCACCACGACTATTCCTCTGATGAATTTTGATAGTTTTACAAGTTGTTGTGTAGAATTTATGGGTAAATATATATGTAAACCCTCACGAGATTATAACTCGTCCACTAAGATCGCCTAGGGGTTCAAAGGCTAGATGCACGTGCTAAGTGCATCTGTGATTCCTACAAAAAGTAGTTAGATTTTTATGTTTCAATCAATGTAGTAACCAAAATTACGTGAATAAAGTGGATAACATCTTTTCAGATTCAGTTTTTTGTTGGTATACCAAAAGCCGGCAGGGTTTTAAACTACACAGCCTGCCGACTAACCCAGGGTCATCATTTTTCGTAATGACAACAATGCCGACTACTGTCAAGTCGGTAGGTTCCGAAATAAATACCACGCCGACTAATCAAGCGTTTACAACACATTTCTTGTTGGTCAAAATACATATAGTCGGCATAATGATTTTCTACTATCCCGCCGGCTATTTGTGGTCGTTATCTTCCAACATCTTCGAACTTGCCGGCTTTTCATACTTTCAGTTTCAGAATTGTGCATTTCGACTCAAATTTTGAATATGAAATCACCCAGCAGCTTTACAATCCCATTTTTATAAATGTTTGGGTAGTATAGTTTCATTTCCGTTACAAACAGAATTCTCAACAAACAAACAAATTTCTCAAAAATCTACCCACATAATCCATGAGTTCAATCTAAATAAAACCTAATTTCATAATTTTAATCAACTGATTAACTAACTAAATTAATTAACGTAATCAGATTTATTAATGTTAATTAAGCAAGGGTACATTAACCATTTTTGAAAATATGTAACCTTATTTTGTCTCATTAGGTATACCCCAATTAATCTGGGTATACCCTAATCTGGTCGGGTTTAAGAAAACAGATTTAGTATGTTTTTGGCCTTGCATTTTATTTATTTTTTTGTTGGAATTGTTTGTTTTTTGAAGCAGCCAGCTCCCTCCTGAATCTTGAATAAAGTGGGTTCTGTCCTATTGGTTGAAAAGGAGTCGTAACCTAGCTATTCTGAACTAATTTAAGATACAAAGAAAAGAAAGAAAAATATGGATGGCAGGGGAAATGCAATCAAGGATGACCATCGGCTACTTGAATAAAGGTAATGTGGAGTAGTCCGCGAGTTACAACCCCAAAGGTGTCATTGTCCATTCACAAAAACTCCAACAAAACAAAATGTTCACAAAAACCCCATTTAACATAAACTGTTTATATTACCCTTCTAGTTTAAATCACCCCAACAAAAACAAAAATCAACCTCCACCTTTAATTTTTATTATATTATCACCACCATCAACAACACACCACAAGCAGCACTACCATCGTGCCACCACCACTGACCACCACCGCCGTCAACCACTACCGCCTCCACCACCGACAACCACCACCGCCAACCACCAGCACCACAACCGCCGTCGACCACCACCACCGCACCACGACCATTGCCCCACCACCACCACTGCTACTGCACCACCACCGACCACCGCCACCGTGCCGCCACCCACCACCGTGCCACCACCACCAACACCTTCCGCACCGCCACCACCACCACCACTGCCCACCACCACCACCGACCACCACCACCGCTGCCGCCCACCATCGCCGACCACCAGCACCACCGTCGCCGCCAAGAATATGATGATTTTTTTTTGGATGAAACCAAAACTGGTTTCATTAACAAAATGAAAAAAAGTATGATGAAACCAAAACTGGTTTCATCATACAAAATGAAAAAATATGTTGAAACCAAAATTGGTTCCAACAATAAACTACAATTTGGTTTTGTCGACAAATATGAAACATGAAACCAAATTTGTTTCAACATAAAATTTTCTTATCACCAACAAGATTGGTTTTTTCCACAAAAACTATATAAAAAAAAGTGCAATAAAATTAGATGAAACCGAAACTCGTTTCAACATAAATTATTGTATCAACAACAATATTCGTTTCGTCGGAAAAAATTAAATAAAAAATGAAACCAAAGCTCGTCTCAACATAAAGTTATCGTATCACCGATAATATTGGTTTCGTCGATAAAAAGTGAAATAAAATTAGAAGCAACCAAAACTCGTTTCAACATAAATTACCATATCACCAACAAGATTGGTTTCATCGACATAAAATCTGGAAAAAAAATCACATATTAGATGAAACCAAAACTGGTTTCAACAAAAAAAATATATATTATATCACCAATAAATTGGTGTCGTCGACAAAAATTAGCAAAAATACGATGAAACTTTGGTTTCATCATAAATAAGATGTTGTACAAGTCTATTGAACAAATGAAACAGACAAAAGGGGTATGGATATCTAGTAATTTAGTTTACCAGATTTTTGCAAACTGAACAGGCTTAATCTGACCGGTGGGGAACTGCTACACGAATATGGGGGGTGATGACTTTGAGAAGCCACCAGCACCTTGCAAGTAAACAATCAGCCTGCAAGTTAGTTACACATTAATACTAATCATGCAAATTAAATCCTTCAAAAATGAAAATCCCACTTCATACTACGTAGAGAGAAATAACAAGTACACTGACCAGTTCAAATATAGAGCTTTGCCAAATTGTTTGCATCTACAATTGTAGTCATTGTGAGAGCAAGGAAAACCTATGAAATAACAACTAATAATGAGAACACAATTATGAACAACTGATATTGTCTAAGATCTCAGTGAACGGTTTTGAGAGTTATCGAGGGAAGCCTTACTTGAAAAACATCAGCAAATGACATCCTTCCGATCTCCACAAATTGAGCTCCCATTAATCAAATGCAACCCCACAAATTAATCCAAGCCCTATACCAGCTTAAACTGGACTTTCACATTTCTTTTTATCCAAAGCCATCACCTAAAGGAAGCCACTGTTCTTATACTCCCGATAGCGTCGTTAGCAACTTGACTGCAACCATTACATGTAAAAAGATAAATTTTACACAACCAAATCGCGAATTAGAAGGGGGAAAAAACAGCATAGATAGAAACCATGTAAAAGGATTCTCATTTATAACTAAATCACTTATGACTCTTTTGATTAAGCTACACATGACAATGGCAAAGGAATATCATTTTGATGCAGATGAAAAAAAAATGAAACAATGGGAAGGAGAAAATATCAAAGCCAAAAATTATAGCATCTTTATGAAACCAGATGTGTTCCTATTTGGGATTTATACTCATTTTCTTTGACATATTTTTTGGGGAGTCTGACTGCAATAGATGAATCCCAGTACCAGTGAGGAAGTTCCACCAAAAATTAAAGGATCGTGCCATTCTAATCGTATAATCCCGAAAACATTTTGATAAATCCAAGAGATTTCTCTGCTAACCTGCACACGTATCAATTAACAACGAACCATACTCAAGATCCATCAGTAACAACACCAATTTCAAAATCAAAACCTGGTAGATCTGAAAAACCAAATCGAAACCTAACTATAGTTTAATTTATCAATCAACACCTAGTAGATCTAAAAACCCAAATCGAAACCTAACTACAATTTAATTAACATGCTGAATTTCTAGGAAGAATTAGCGTCGCAAAATGAACAACGAATTGGTCGCCTCAATCAACCATTCAACGATAAACAAACCTAAAATTCTATCTGTATATGCCATGGATGATTCAGAGCCTCTTTTGAAATGGTCGAGGTTTTGGTGGTGGTGCAGAAGTAGGAGGAGGAGGTGTTGTAGGAGAGGGCGGAGGAAAAGGAGTAAATAGAATAAGAGGAGGCGACGGAAAAAAGAGTAAATGAAATAAGATAAGAAGAAATTTAATTATGGGAGGGCTGTTATGGAATTATTAGAAAACTTGAATGATCTAGTTTAAACTTTATAAAATAATTGGGGTTTTTGTATCATTTTTGGGGAAAATGGAGTTCTTGTAACTCTCGACATATGGGTGGAGTTTTTGTACCACAAGTTTGTTCACCTCGGTGTTATATGACTAGTTATGAATGTGGAATACATAATCGGCACCAGGTAGTATGTAAATGGAGTCATGGACCTTCTTTTGTTAATGCGTCACAAGAAGAAAAAGAACTTAGAAATTTTGGGTGTCAGGGAAGATCTAATTTAGGATGACCATCAGCTGGGGGTGGTTTACTAACTATATATATATATATATATTCCTTCTAAAGTGCAAATATTTTTTGTTTGACTAGGTTTGATGGTGATTGAGAATTTGAGTTGTATTCCGTATACTCATGCGTGTACTTTTCTTGTTTCTCCCCAAATATCCCTTTATATCTTTAGTTATGAAATGACGTAAAAGAGGATGATTTTATTCTCAACTGCAGTGCTCATTCTACAACCCCTAACATGAGTCCAGATCTGGGTCCCACTTTAATCTCAAGAGCATAGCATAAAGAACATTAACAGAGCAAACAACGGGTGGGCGTGCGTCCTACGCTCAACGCCAATCAACCAAGAATAAACTTAAAAGTTCAGATCATTTCCGAACGTGACAGTATCAATTTGAGACAGTAACTTGGAAAACGGCTAGGAACCACACTACTCCTCGCCCGAATTGGTGGCTCGAACTTTTAGGGTTCACCAGAGTATCGAAATCCGCAATTTTTATCTGATCTAATCCAATTTTGGCGGGTGAACACTCGATTCGCTTTTCAGCGGATTGGATGCAGGTAGATTTTTAGAACCTATAGTTTCTACAGATCGGGCATGGATGGAGCATCACCCATCCGTTTAACACCTAACCCTAAGGACAATATATAGGTGTGAAGGTTATTATAGGAAATTAGTAAGTAATATATATATACAACTTTCTATTGACTAGGGCTTAGTCTTTTTTCTTCAGAGACTTTTGTTCTTCACTCCCCGTTCAGCGATGCCCTCCCTTAGTCTCTCTTAGTGGGTAATATATATTGTAGTTTTATTAATTAGGGTTTAGTCTTCGTATCGATGTATGTTTTACTTTTGGTTGTTGAAAGTCCTCAAATAATTTACGTTACTCTTGTTATATTGTAATTACTTAAATTTCGGTATCTGGGTTTTCACATTAAGTTACATTATTCTTGTTAAACATTTACCTATTTTCAGTTTATTTTTTCTAAAAAAATCCACCCACATCTCTAATCAGTTCACCCGTGGGTATCAAACTCGACTGTTGGATGGATATCTCAAATCCGCATTCTATATGGATTTGATGAGAGTTATACCAAATCTGCATCCATCCATCAGTTGCTCACCCCTACAAATTTTATGCGCTACACACTATTAGAAGAAAAATATATGGATATTTTAGTGATTTTAAAGGTGTCATTTATCCGACTATTACATTATTCCCAAATTCCCTTTTACAGCTTGCGTGACAACTTTCTTATGATTTTATTTTTCCGGTTGATCCATGATATGATTATCATACTGAATTATTATTTTAGATCTTCTTCTTAATAATCATGGAAATAATAATTAAAAAAATCAATCATATCAAGAAGAGATGGTGGTGATAAAAAATTTAATGGATCAAGGATCAAGAACACGAATAATATTTCAATAAAAAAATCATTTCTCTGCGCTAAGAACATAATCAAGAACGATAACTATTTAAATAAAAAAAAGTATCTAGGTTCAAATCATCTGATGAATAACTAAACCAAACCACCGTCTATTGCTTATGGTTCATATTGATAAATTAGAGTATATATATATAATATATATATTAAGAAACTAACAATATGGTTCTGTTATCAAGATAATGAATTGAACTATAGAGATTCATTGCTAGAGTGGTGATGAGATAAAATTGTAATCCTTTTTAATGGATCAAGCCAAAACATCAAGAACACCAAAAACATCTCAATAAAAAATCATCTTTCTGCCAAGAACACGATCAAGTACAATAATTTCAAGAAAAATTATCTTGGCTAAGACCATTGGGTGAATAACAAATCCAAACCTTATAATTGAGATTCACAGTGAATGGTTTGTGTTAATTTAAATTTTGAAAACCTATAAACTTAAAACGACACATGAGGGATTCGGTCAAGACTATATCTAATAAGTCTAAGGGAAAAAAAGTTGCAGGTTTAGACTTGTTCGTTTAAAACACCTCTGAACCTTTAACTTTTCTTTGTGAATTTTTCAGGAAAACTCAAGTCGGAGGCTTGGATTTTCCAGAAACATATCATTAAGATGGTTTATATGATAAACGCACAATATAAAATTTCATAATACAAAACATCATGGAGTTTTGAGTCTTGGACGGACGGATAATATTTTGAGAGACAAACATATATCCGATCATCTCAGTCTTATCCCAGCAAAAGACATCTAACAGTTATAAGAGTTGTAACCCCTTTTCATTAGAATGTACCTTGAGTGGGTTCCCTCATAATTAGGATCATAAATAAAAATTAAATGTGATTTTTTTTAAGGAGTGCGGATCCGTTGGTACATGCCCTATTTTGACAATATCTAACAAGGTATTGTGGCCTTTAGATCTTACCAAATAGACTTATAAATTTTAGATGGAAATTTCGGGCGACCAATGACCCGAATTGCTTGTGTAAAATTGTGTTTTCTTTCTATGGTTATAGAAACTTCCTTCAAGAACCTTTGTTGTTCTCTGATCTTGATGAAATTTTTGTCTTCCGCATGATTGGTTACTGAGTGGAACGAGACTAAACTTCAGAAATCTTATTTCTCCAAGCTTTAAGTTGTCTCATTAATTTATTTGAATCACCTCAACTAATTTATTTTATATCAAAAGATTTGCCTAATTCTCACATTACAAATATGGAGAATCATATTATGTATCCACTCAAAGACTAAATCAAGATGGAATCTAACAACAAATTTGATAGATATCTCAATTCTTAATTAATTTCTCTTCCCGTTTATGTTTAAATCGTGCATCCTTTTTTTTTTTTTTTGGAAAACCTAAATTCCCATATTTTGTTCCCTCAAACTTCATCAACTAGTTCCTCTTAAAATTTATCCGGCATCAAATTTAAACGAAAGACAAATTTTGACACCAACGATTCATATTACATTATACGAATCTCTAAACGTAGATCAGAGAAGTGGTATATATAAATCTCAACACATTTGGAACAAACTACAGAATGATTAATTATAAACCCAGCTTTATATCGTTTGATCAAGAAGTCATGATTTAGAAAATAAATATGATTTTAGTTCGATTAATTCTCCATTTCTCGTTCATATAAATTTCAATCATAGATACGGATGAGACTTGAGAGAGGTATAAAATCGTCATAATCAAAGGAAAAAAGAGATATAATGAAAAGACGATGGTACCAAAATACACCACAATCTTTTATTTTTCAACCTATAAGTCATTTACCAAGTGTGATCATCTATGGACAGAGTCGAGACAACACAACAACTTCGGTACACACTTTGTGTGATCGTCTATGGATACGAGATCGAGACAATACAACAACAAGATCACTTGTGTGATTGACTATGGATTCAAGATCGATGCAATACGACAACGAAGTGTTCACTTGATAATAGGTACGGTATTAAACCAAAAACTCTATAGGATCAATATCAAGTGATATGGAGTTAACATACAAGTGCAATTTACTTTAATTATAATAAACCAATTATAATGCGAAATAATAAGGTAAATGGCACAACAAGATTTTGTTAATGAGGAAACCGCAAATGCAGAAAAACCCCGGGACCTAGTCCAGTTTTGAATACTCTCAGAATTAAGCCGTTATACAAAATCTAATACCAACTTCATATAGTTAAGACCAAGTAGACTACCCCTAGCTACTTAGTTTCCTCAGTATCCCTGCGCCTTCGACTTCGAGAGTCACGCATGTGAATAACAAGTCCTTTGGATCGTATTCCAAACAGCAAAAGAAGAATCTTTTTGGTAACCACTCTAATCAATCTTTGCTATAAACTAATAAACTCCTTTGTCTGGTCAGATCAATCTATACTTTGATTACTGAAATAATCAAACTCTAGATTTGCAATCAATCAATATAGATCTCAATGAGAAACTATAAGGTGATGCCGATCTGGCGTAACTAGTCAATCAAGTCTATCAGAGATAAACATGATTCTAGTTGGATTCCAGTCGATCAAGGTTTGTGCACTAAATCCACAAGATACGAAAACTAATAAGAATTCTTCTTCGTCTTCAAATCTTCTATTGCCTTCAATACCTGCACAACACAACTTGAATACTCTTGTGATCAATCACACACAGAACATAGTCTGTTAACAATGGATTATCACAAGATATCTTTAGATCTGAAGATGTTTCTAAAGATGCCGTCGATACTTTGATCTAGTTTGAGTGACCCTTATGTCAGGAGACAAAGCTCTCAAGAATAATCAAATTAGGTGCAATCAAAGTTACAACAACCGTTAGTTAATCAAATCAATAATCAAAAACTAAAATAACAATGCAATTATCTAGTTTCCCACCAACGGTACTCGTAGAGATTCTTGATCCCACAGAAGTCTTTAAACGAGCGGTCGTAAGATATTTTTCCTAATTATGGTATTTTCCTCTCCGAATAAACGTCTTCACCAGAAACAACAAGAATGAAGTTTTCCTGGCTCTCAGTTAAGTTTGCAAGAAATGCAAACTTAACTATTATACACCAAAGTTGTTTGGACAACAAGAAAATTCCAAAACCGAAAATATTCTCAAGATACTATCATTAAAGTACCTATTTTGGTTTTCCAATTTCCAATTAATTAGCAAACCATATTTCCGAAAACTCTCTTAGAAAACTTTTATTATTAGTCTAGCACATTAACTAATAATATTTTCCAGAGGATATGCTTTAATTGCTGGTAATTAAAACATATATTATGAAAAATCATAATTAAATGCTTTTTAATTTTTCGGCATGGGATCACCTTGAGTATCAAGGAATATCTTTGAACAATTAATAATAAGAGTTATGTACATGTTCAAATAATGTCGACATCTAGAAACTTCTCATCTTAGCAAACCCAAAACCCTAATTCACACACATTATGAAGAAATATGTGAACCATGGAAACTTGGTTTTGCTCACGGAACCGATTATACCATCACTCAAAAATATGTTGTGACCGGATATAACATGATTCCCAAGATAGGTTGTAATCGGTTACATCTTTCTCCACAAAGTAGCTTGTGACCGGTTACACCTTGCTCCCAAAGGTAGCATGTAACCGATTACAACTAACTTCCCAATTCATCTTGTGACCAGTTATACCTTGGATTCTAAAATAACTTGTGACGGGTTACAACTTGCATTCCAATATAGCTTGTGATCGGTTACACCATGATTTCCAAAGTAACTTGTGACCGATTACAACTAGCTATATATCATAGGCTATGACCGGTTATACCACAACTCTCAACCAAAGTTAAGATTGGTTCTACCTAGTCATCTTGTATTGATCAATTAAAATATTTAATGAAGAACCGGATCAACACATCATGATTTCTCTTTCGATTATGAAACAAGTTCATACATCTACTTCCTTAAACTAATGTAATAACACATGAAATCACACCTATATAATGCACACATAATCAAGTAACTAAATACAATAGATTATGTTGATGTCGTATCTACGAAGTTCAAAAGATAAGCGTTATATTTCGTAATATAATTTCTTAATATAATTTCTTAATACTTTGATCATACTATTATTACCAAGTCTAACACTAGAGTTTCATGTGTATATATCTTCACATATTATGAAAAAAGATCAAGTCAATATTACTAACCTCAAGACGAAGGATGATGTCGTCGTTGCAGTCGTTACTTCTTCACTTTCTTCAGTTCTTCGGAGTAATACTTGTATGTCTAAACATTCCTAGACTTTCTAGTTTAACCTAAACGAAGTTGACTCTAGTATTTAATCAAGTGACTCTAGATGAGTTTTGATATTAAAATATGACAACCAACCTTGACATACCAACGCTTGGTGGGTTCAACCGAGCTATGCTCTCACATATAAATTCTAATTGGGTGACGGGTGACCCAGAATTTTCATCTAATAGTTATACTTATCTAAAAAATCAAGGACGTATATTTACCAAGATCTAACAACCACAATACCTTGTTAGATATTGTTAAAATAGGGCCTGTCAACGGATTATTCCTCAAGACCTTAACTTTCATCTACAAATATTTAAATAAATAAATAAAACACTCAAAAATCCTCAAAATCAAGAATCACAAAATTTCAATTACATCCATAAAATTAAATGAAAACAAAGTTATTCTTCAGCCATTAAATGTGCATGAAAACACCAACTATAGAGAAAATCCATGATAACCAAATGTCTTTTTATTTAAATCATACATCAAGAAGCAAATTAAATAAATAGTATAAAATACAAATCACTTATAAAGAACAAAACCCTATAGCATGCCCATAGGAGAAATAAATCAAAGCACAAAATTGTTTGGGAATTACCTTGGTGATATGAAGACTGTTGGAGCAATGCTCGGTTGAACCTGCTAAACATTGGTATGTCAAGGTTGGTTGTCATATTTTAGTATCAAAACTCAAAAGAGATTAACTTCGTTAGGTTGGGCTAGGAAGTCTAAAAATATTGAGACATACAAGTATTACTCTGAAGACCTGGAGATTCTAAAGACATATCGACATCAGCGAAGGCACCATCCTTCTACTTGAGGTTAGTAATACCATACTTAACTTGTTTCCATTTCTATATCGTTACTTTCAAGTTTTTTTGATTGAAAACATAACATGCGAAGTTATATACATGAAACTCTAGTATTAGAGACTTGATCATCTTATTATGATCAAAGTGTCAAAGGAGAATATACAAGTTTTTTACAACCTTGGTACATAGAATTATGAAGTATAACGTTTATCTTATGAGCTTCGTAATTACGACATAGACATAATCTTTCTAAGTTGTTACTAGATTATATAATGAACTTAGGATTGATTTCATGCTTAGAAAACTATATTTGATTACATGAGTTTAAGGAAGTAGACTTACGAACTTGTCTCGTAGTTGAAAGAAATCAAATAAATTGGTGGACCGGTTTTCATTGAAGATCTAAGGCATGGCCGATCCCTACTTATATTGGGAATCGTGGTAGAACCGATCCCTACTTATGTTCGGAACCATGGTAGAACTGATGATAGACGCATTTATGTGTCTATTTTCATCTCTATTGTGTATATTGTTAGTACCCATTTTTGTACTTATTTTGGTATTTTATCTATTTGTAGGTGTTTTTGGAGAAATAAGCTTTTGCGGCGAAATTGGCTCAAAATGTGGCATTTGAACCTCCGTAGATAACGTACCAGAAGCACCCCAAAAATACCCCGGAGGAACCCCGAAAAAGTGTATGAAAACATCCCAGAAAAATTACTAAAGGCACCCAAGGGACGAGTGTTATGCGGACTCCAGCAACGGATAAGGGGCGACCACTGGATAAGGGGTAACCTTTCCCATTCACGTTCAAATTCTGTTTTTGGCGGGAAACCAAAAACGTAAAGCATGTTTCCTGGCAATTTTGGTGATGGATTTTTAGAGGTGTTTGAGGTCGACTAAACCTCTGATTTTCATATGATAGACTCCTTATGGGTATAGGAATCTAATATGGGTGTTGAAATTGATTAAACTGGGCTCAATCGATGGATTTTCATCACAACATCAACATATGGAAAGTCACGTGTGTGACCTGTTTTAGGAAATTTTAGAGAGATTAAAGTGCTATAAACCTTCCCAAAGATTGGTATCTATCTAAGGAAGAGTTTAGAATCAAAAGGAAAGCTCAGAAACGCGTAGAAATTCTAAAACAAGAAATTACCGCAACTTTGCCGTGAAGAGAAAGGAAGAGATTTTGGAAGATTTTTGAGAGATTTAATCTCTCTTTTTGATATAAATAGATTGGTTGGGTCATATAGAAGAAGTGTCGAAAGTTTGGGGACTGGAGGAGGGCTGAGGAGTGAGAAATCAAGACGAACAGCAAGCTTCCTGCTGCTGTTTTCTGCTGGTGCAGGGAAGAAGGAGACGAAAAACATTGACCCACACGGAACAGTCGCAAAGAAGTATCGTTCTTCAACAACAGAAAACAGTTATCGTTTATAAACAGCACTTCGTTGTAACGGTGATTTCTGTAACGCCAGAAAAGCGTTGCAGATTCGCTGTATTATTATTTTCCTTCAATAAAAACACCTTTTGAGCCATGTTTCTATCTTTTGAGCATGTTTTCACCATGAGGAGCTAAACCCCAACACTGGGATGACGGAGGAAGACCTATTTCACGCATGTGGTAATTCTAGTAATTCTTTTATGACTATTTGCATTGATTTTTAATTGATTTATGATTTTTATTGAATGGGTGTGATATTGTTTGATGATGTATGCTTGGTCAATGTATTTTTGATACATCATGCTTTTGATTTACAGTCATTGCTTTTCAAAAATCTACTTTTGGCAAAGAATAAGAATCCATATTTTTAATATTTGAGCTATAATTGATTGGAATTATTATTCGAATCACATGAATGGAATTTGGTGGAATCCTGAGTCTCAGTGCTTTTTATAATCTTGACCAAAACATTATTTTGATTTTTCTAGTTTTCTTAATTAAGTCTAAAAATTATTCTTCACAGGTCCGAGTTGAACGAATCTTATTACCACTTTTTCTACAACAATTAAAATCACATCAACTGATCCTTACCTATATGGGGAACTAAGATAGAACCGATCCCTACCTACATTGGGAACTAAGGTAGAACCGATCCTCATAAGCAAAATTGATTTCAATTGTCACGTACACTTTAGGGTTTGTGTGATTTTGGAATTTGGGTTTGAAAAATTAGTAAAGTTTAAGATGCCGACATACTGAGTAGTTTGAACTTGTGCACAAATATTATATCTTATTGTTCAAAGATATTCCTTGATATTCAAGGTGAGATCCCAAACTGAAATGTTCGAGAATCTTTTTATTAAGATTTTCGATTATATATGTTTAGTTTTTCCAGCAAGCAAAACATATCTCTGGAAGATATATTAGTTAACTATATTGTATGCTAGTTCATATTGAGTTGTAATCCAAGAGGTATTTCGGGTATGACTGTTGGATATTGTTTGGAATTAGACAAAACCGAATTTAGGTGCTTATTGCATATCTTGAGAATATTTTCGGTTATGGAAATTCCTTGGTATCCAAACTACTTGGTTTATAAATAGCGAAGTTTGTTCTTCTTACAAATTTATCCTGAGGTAAGCATTTCATTTTGTAGTTACTGCTATAGCCTATAGCTGACTAATAGTATTACTTTTAATACTATCTTGGAGAGGAGGGTAACCTAATTAGGCGCAATCTCTTACATCCGCTAGTTTAAAGACTTCTTTGGGATCAGGAAGCATCTGGATAGTGCCGTTGATGGGAAACTAGGATTGCATTGTTATTTTAGTTTTCAATTATTAAATTGATTGACTAACAGTTGTTAAATCTTGATTGCGCCTAATTTGATTATTCTTGAGATCCTTCTCTTCTGATATAAGGTCACTCAAACTAGATCAAGGGATTAGCGGTAGTTCAGATCTATTTTTAGATTTGACGTTGACTTGTGATCATCCATTGTTAACAAACTCTGTTCGGTATGTGATCAATACGATTTCTCATTGGTTTAGTATCTTTGTGATTTAGCTTCGTGCACAAACTTGATTGTATGATATCCGACTATATCTCTTTTATCTTAGATAGGCGATTGATTAAATAGTCGTATTAGATCGACAATCTATCATTTGGTGGTATTCTTCAGTATCCGAATATGATAGTTTGTAAATCTGGATCTAATTATTTCGGTAATCTAGATCTTTATTGATCTTACCCAACAAAATATTTTATTAGATTAAACTCAAATCTCTGATTTACTTCTTGAGATTGGAAGAGTGGTTACCGAACGATTAGTTCTTTACTGTTTCGGTAGACGAGTTGAGTGCTTGAAGTCTTCACAGCGGCTGAAGTAATTTAAGATAGTGGACTCTATCTTAGGATTCACGTGCATTGGCCAGATTAGTTTTAGGCACAGGGATACTGAGGAAACTAGGTAACAAGGTGTGGTTTATTTGGTCTTAATTATACGAAGTTTGTAGTAGTCTTTGTATAGTGGCTTAATTCTGAGAGTATTCAAAACTGGACTAGGTTCCAAGGTTTTTATGCATATGCGGTTTCCTCGTTGACAAAATCTTGTTGTGTGCTTTTACTTGACTTTTTGCATTATAATTATTGTTTTAGTTATAATAAAATAATTGCACGTTAATCCAAATACTTGGGTTGATCCCTATAGTTGAAGGTTCGGTTTCGAACTTGTATTATATACCACGTGTATACCTAGTTGTTGTCATCTTATTGATAATCGATCACTGATTATATTAGATCACATAAGTTATCCGTATTATAGGTTGATATCAAAAAAAATTGTGGTATACTTGGTACCTTCGTCATTTTAATTGGTATCAGAGCAGGCAAACACGAAATATTCTAACAATTTGTATTTGGTACGACCCAACCTATAAGACTTGAATCTAAAATGGTTAAAGAACAACCTAAAGACGATTCCGTTAACGTATCACAATATTACAAAAACTCAGAAGTTTCACATGTTGCTACATCTCTTTCTGTCAAAGTCTAAGTTCTTGGTAAATCCCTCACTTAAGAACATGGATTACAAGACAAGATACTAACTAATGCATCTGCTGTAATTTCTTATGATAAAGAAACAAAGAGTTATTGCACGACTTTATTATATTTTGATAATAAGCCTAGTTCTGTCAAATCTGAAACATATCATGGTTCTCACTTTAAAGGTTTATCACATGTTAGATTCATCAAGTCAGAAAAAAATCTAGGAATTTCTCTATCTACTGATATTGTTAATCATTTGTTATTTGATTCAAAGGAAACTTCATATCAATCTCGAAAAGAAGATCATAAGGAGTATAACTTTCAGTCTGTAGACAAGAACTAGTGCTATTTTAAAATACTCTTGTAAAAGTGTTAAACAAAGTGTCTTTTCTGAAGAATCTGAAAGTTCATCCAGCAGTAGACAAAGTATCCAAGTCTCATACAGATCCCATCAACTCCAACGATCATGGAAAAAGAGTAGACAATCACTTCTGGAAAAAGATTCATCCACTCTCATGCCAAAACTTCCATGATTTACATGAAGGGTCATCGCCCGTGGAAAGTATCCAGAAGAAAGGAAAGAGAAATTTTCTACCAATAAGAAAATCAATCAGAAATGGGTTCCAAAAAAAATCTTGTAACTTCTGATAAAAGAACTGAGATCTGTCATAAGGAAATCCTTAAAATGAGAAAATCTTATAAAAATCTCATCGACGGAATAAAGATCTCAAAATTCCAGACATCTCTTATATCAGTTCATCTATTACAAATGATCCTACTTGTAGCATCTCAAGGAAATATCAAACCAAAAAGAGGAATGATATTGGGCAGAAATCCTCAAAGAAAAGCATGAATAAAAGATTTGATGCTCGTCGTAATCTTGTCAAGGCTTACTCTAATACAACCTAGTTGTATTGTGAAAGTGTACCCTCATCTAACGCTCGGTAATAAGATGAGGAAGCACATGAAAACGAGAGCACAAGTTTTGTGTTTGTAAATATCAGTAAAATATGACAGGTAATGGATAACTGCGAATCCATGATGTCTAAGTTCATGTTTCGGTAATTTAGGTTTTATATGCAAACTTCGGTTTTAGAAATTATTACCCTATGGAATATACCTTCTTACTTATTTTGATATGTACGGACAAAGATTATGCCTTTGAATTTTAGCAAGAACAATATGCAAATCTTTTTGAATATTTTGGAGGAAACTCCTTTGTTATTTTCTGTAATACCGAGATTCCGGCAGTGATTCGCAATATGGAATTTAAGCAATAGTTTGACCTTTCCTAACACCGAGGCCTTTTTAGCACAATTGGCTTCAGAGTTGGCAGAAAACTATGCAGTTAAGATTGCTCGGGCGGGAGTAACTCAGGGATGGGTGACCTCATGGGAAGTTGTTGCCGGATTACGACACAAATGCCCATTGAAAACCCCACACTGTCGGATAACCGCAATGGTAAGTGGGGACAGTATCAGTGGAGGGTGGGGTCATTACAAATAGTACCAGAGCCGACGACGGGTCACCTGCCGAGGGTGAGAGAGTACGCTGGACGATTTACTCCAGGTATTGGTCTCATGAGGGGCAGGAAACGTTGGAGATCTAGGCTTGAATATATTTCGGAGACGAGGACGACTCCAATTTAAGGTGATGGTATTGTAATACCCCGATTTCGGCAGTGGTCTGCCAAACGGAATTTAATTAATGGTTTGTCCTTTCCTAACACCGAGGCCTTTTAAGCACAATTGGCTTCAGAGTTGGCAAAAAACTCTGTAGTTAAGCGTTTTCGGACGGGAGTAATCCAGGGATGGGTGACCTCCCAGGAAGTTGCTGCCGAATTACCGCAAATATGCTCATTGAAACCCGCAGTGAGTAAGTGGGGACAATATCGGGGGTGGGTCGGGGGTCATTACATTTTCGGTCCGAAAAATATTTTCTTAATAACTTCAGATAATTTCCCTCTTATAAAGTATTGATTAACCCTGGTAAAATTCTTATTTAAATACTTGAGCGTGCCTCCTGTAACTCGTTGTTTTACGAAAGCAAACAAAGAAGAAGCTCAAAAAGTTAAGAATTGCTAAGAGATCAATACAGAAAAGGAAAAAGAAGGTTTTCTCCAACATCATTCTGATTATGATTCTGATAGTTCTAAAGGATCTCAAGAGGAGTCTTGCCTACTTGCTTTTTGATTTTCAAGATCCTAAGTGAACAAAATGGATTCCTACTGACAGTATGGTTGATTTCATCACTAGTTTCGAAGAACTAAGATCCAATGTCATCATATCGGTCCGGAATCAAGATTGTCTGAAGGATAACATTGAAGAGACTATTGTAGATCTTGCATACAATGTATTGAAATCGTGACTCATTTTTCATTTTTGAGGATCGAATCATATGTTGAATCGCGACCCTAAGATTCATGGTATAGTTAGAAAACAATTTATTTTAATTTGTATTAATGTTTATGACATCAAAAGGAACGTATTATCTGCCTAAAATGTAGTAATAAGGTTATAAATATTATAAATAATCATTATTACCATCAAATAAGAACGTGGAATAATGGTTAATAACCATTTCGTGTAACCTTGAGGTCCCAAGGTCGATTATTTTCCTTTTAATATTTTTGACTCGATTTATAAATTTCTGGTGTGACTCGTGACTCGTACGAGTCTAAAAACATTGATAACAACTAAATATTTTCAAACAAATTAAGTATTAGAATGTAAAACATTGATAACAACCGAAGACTTTCAAAAAAAATAAGTATTAGAATGTTAAGCTGGAAAAAAAAAGGTTAAACAGTAAAAAAAATACTCACAAATTTGGGTCGCGATAAATGTTTCGGTTATCAAGCTGTTCTTTTTCCTGTTTATCGTTATTATTTTTGTAAATATCATTGTTTTATATTGTTTTAATAGGTTTTTGGTAATTATTATATTGTTCTAATGGATCCACATGAAGAGCAATGTCTTTACCAAGGATATAAATTGAATAGGTGGGCGCCTACTATTATCCACTTAATGTTTGCAGATGATTTATTCTTCTTTGGTGAGAATACAAGAATCAATGTACCACATTTGAAGGAGACATTCAAATTTATTCTGTTTTATCGGGCAGCTGATAAACTTCAACAAGTCTTTTATTTATTTCAGTAAAGGAAATTCTGATTTGAGGAGACAAACTATCATCCAAGAACTTGGGGCTTATTGTCAACTAAGGTAACTAATTAATCCATAGTATTAGTTGTCTTCTTAGAGTACAACTAATCACATATCAATTTAATCACTTAGGTAATTAAACCCTTCCTAAATCGTTTAAGCACAACATGAACAATAACATAAGAGTGAATATCCTAGCATAAGATTAAGGGTTTCATTTAAACCCTAGCTAAGAAACTTAGAACATGAAGAATGTGATGAAAACAAGATGATATTATAACTTATTAAAACAGAAGATCCTTCTCAACTGGATTGGATGTCTCAATTACAAAGTAGGTGATGCAGTTTTACAAGTGGTAAGAGTGGGATTCGATTCTCAGACTTGTATAAAGATTTGGTTTAAGATTAATTAAGAAAAATACTAAAGAAAAACTAATTGTACTGGCCAAAGAGAGAGAGACTAGGGTTTCAGATTCCACTACTTCTAACGGTTATAACTTCAATAATTATTTTCTCTAATCTACTCTCAAAACTACATAAGGCCATTTTGAACCTAATCTCATGCCTTGGGAAATTTATCGTTAATAAAATATCAATTCGACTCAAGTCGATAATCTAAGGCTTAATTTTCCTTCGCTTATAAGAGATCGATCGCCGAAGATGATCCAAAACAATTATTATGAAGCATATAAAGAAGAGGAAATTTCTAGACAATTAAAACTAATTGGAGAGTAATAATTAAAAGAAAATTAAATACCAAAATTACATATTAGAAGTAGTTTCTCCTCAACCCTAGAGAATAAATTAGTTACTCATATGAAGAAAATGGATTAATCATTGTATTAAAAATAATAAAGTTTGCTTACAACGATTTTTGGTTACTAAAGATGTTCAACAACTACAAGGCTCAACGGCTAAAGTGTTAATTGTAACTGAAGCTGTAAAACGATATACAGGTACTGTCGTTCTACAACGACTGTATCTGCGACTGTTTGTAGCATCTTATTGTTCTTCATTCTTCTCTTCAATGGCAGCAGCAGCAGAATTGCTTGAGAGCTTTATTTCTTTGTTTGTAGCTCTTTGTTACCTCCCTAACTCTCCATCCTCCTTCTACAGCTCCTCAGAACCCTATTTATAAACCAATGGGTCTTCGAATCTCACTATTTTAGTGCGAATAATCCTCCCTTTACCCCTCTGCAATATCTCGAGATTTTAATTCCTTCTTTATCTCTTCACGCGTCTGCTGTTGATTAACTTTCCTTTTTTAACTCCTTCACGCTCCAAACACATTGCCAACACAACATAGATCGTGTCAACCCTTTTTATAAACTCATGCCAGCCTCCATTTGACACGGGAAAGAGAGAAAACCCTACTTCCATGTTTTAATCAAACCCGATCATCTAGCCATATCTGGTCGATTCTAAGGACCTTACCAATCCTGTTTAACTCCATCAGGCCCAATCCATACAAATCCAGTGGTTGAACCTCTAACCCGAGAGTGATATTTTCTCCAAATCCATGATTCCAGCCAACTCTAATCGAAACCAACAACCTTATCAGCCCTGTTACGCTCAATCAAGTCAGCCCAGTGAATTTCAGCCTTTTGGTCTCATTAAAACTCGACCAAATATCGAACCCTAATTTTGTTCTTTTAAAAACCCTTTTTTTTTTTTGCCAATTTCAGTTTCAAAAGGTTGAAGATGAGGTCACCCCTTATCCGATATGCTAGGGTGCCGATAGTAATCGGGTGTCCCTTATCCATTTGGGGGTGCCCTTAGTAATTTTTATGGGTTCCTTTAACACTCTTTTTCGGTTTTTTCAACATTTCTCCTGGGGTGTTTTAACACATTTCGGGGTGCCCCTAGCCAAAGTTGGGGTGCCTTTAGTACTTTTCTCCGGAAGTGTAAATGCCACTTTTAGAGCCAATTTCTTCGTAAAAGCTTATTTCTCCAAAAATACCTACAAAGATATAAAAACACATAATTAGTACAAAATTGAGCACTAACAATATATAAAATAGAGACAAATCAGACACATAAATGCGTCTATCAGTAGGGCCCTCTATTTATACACAAATCTCACTCAAATTGGATTTAATTCAACAACCAAACCTACTCACCATAATTATTTCTGAATTCGTTGTCTGTAAAAGAAATGTCAGACAATGAGAATATTTTTTGGGTATTTATCTGCTAAAGTTTGATTTTAGGATATCAAGTTTTGATTATCTCGGTGAGAAATACAATTCAAAATTTTAATGGTGGAGACAACACTACTTATCTAGCATGAAAAACTATTCTTTCAAAGACTGTCTTGTACGCAATTCCCATATTTCTAATGGGAATTTGCTTACTTCCAAAGGGTGTTACTCATAAGATTGATATAATCGTGAGAAGTTTCGCATTTATCAATTGGAATAAACTTGTGTTACATAAAGAGTTTGAAGGATTGGGTAATAGAAGTGCGGAATAAGTGAACAAGTCTTTGATTTGCAAGTTAGCCTGGAGGTTATTAGAAAGTAAAAATGCAATGTGGGTAAAAAACTTAAAGGTAAATCTTTCTGCACAGTGGTGCCTGTTAAGAATTGTTCTTCAATATGGAGTAGTTTAATGAAGATTAGAGAAATTACGACACATAAAATTTTCTGGCAAGTTTAAAGTTCAACTACTATAATGATATTTTAAGAACTGTGCATACCTAATCAATTGAAGCATATTATTATAGGCCGGATTCTACTCCTAACAACATTCAACTTGTTTCTGATTTACTTATTCCGGGTTCTTCTGAATGGAATGTAAATCTTATCTACTCTAATTCAGACTGCCTCTAATTTAGGAAAATTTCAACAAAATCCTGTTATGAGATTTTTGCAGATTCTTTCTCTACTTCTTCGGCTATAAGTGATTTTAATTGGAAAAGATTCTGGTTTTCCAACAATACCACTCCTAAGATTTTGCTATTTGAATGAAAATTCCTACATAATAGGTTGGCAGTTAAAGAGAATATCTTAAGGTTTAATAGCAATAATGAACACTTGTGCTCATTTTGTTAAGTGGAAGAAAAATTTATAGTGCGTTTGTTATTCAACCGTCAATGGGCTAAAACAGTTTTCGTTAATGTTTCTATGCTCTCTAATTCTAGTGTTAATATTCATGATGCTAAAGAAATCTTCAGTCAGCGGAGGAATGATAGTGAAAATCAGAAGTTTGAATTGGGGTTTTGCATCCTATGAAATCTATGGAAGATCAGGGATAAGATTATTTTCGTATAAGCTACTTTTTCTCTAGGTAAAGTTCTAAAATTGGCAAGTTTGGACTTTATGAATTGTGTTGCAGAATATAGTAATGATATAAATAGTCAAGACTCAGTTACTCGTCTTCATCAATGGGAACCTCCACCTCCCTAATACATAAAAATTAATGTTAGTGCTGCCTTTATCCCTAACAAGGGAGCTTCTGGTGCCATTGCTCAAGACTACTTAAGTTACTTTCATGGGTTGCGGTATTTCTCTATTCGATGCTATCTCTCCTATGATGGCAGAAACATGGCCATCTTTGCTGGAAGTGGAGTTGGCAAAAAAAAAATATTTGAAAAATGTGATAATAGAGGGAGAAGCGTCAAATGTAACCAAGGCAATTCTAGGTGATAACAGAGATATCCCATGAGTATCATTTCCATGGTTAGAAAATAAAGGACTGCGCAACTCATTTTGATAATTTTCAGTTTCAGTCTCTCCTAAATTTGTAAATAAATTGGCTCATAATCTTTGTCAATATGCTACGCATAAATAATAACTTAGAACGGTGGAATGCCACCTCTCCTCCTGTATATGGTTTTTCAAACCTCAACTTGAATGAAGCGGTCTTTTTTTTCAAAGCCACTTTTTCATCAAAAAAAAAGATAATTTATTATCCATGTGATACACATAACTTATCTTTTAAAAATTCTTGATGGACCATGTGAAAAATATCCCTAAGGGTGCGTTTGGCACGGATGGAGTTGAGGGGGGAATTCAGTTAACAGATGGAGTCAAGGGTGGGGTTCAAATTATGGAGTGTTTAGCATGGAGGGAGTTCCAATTCTAGGTAGTTGAAACTCCATTATAGGGTGGAAAGTCATATAACACCTTCCCCATGGAATTTTAAACTCCACTATTGGTGGAAACTCCTTCTTTTTCCTTTTTCTTTTTTTAATTTCAACAATCTTTGATTTCCACTTTTGGAGAGCATAGCGAGGATACTTTGTGTTTTTTTAAGCGTTTGAAAATTTGTCTGGTCAGTAATGATGCTTTTCGCGGTCTAGGTAGTTTTATTTTTCAAAGATTAGGCATTGCTATTCAAAAAGGAGTTGGGCCCAGCTTGTTGCTAGGTTGCCAACCAAAGCTTTGTACAATTCATAATCCTTTCGGATATATAAAATAATAAATTAATATACTTTTATTTTTTAGTATTACCTTAGTAATATTATTTTAAATAAAATTAACATTGTTATTACTAATATATTTCTTATTTTATAATTAAAAAGTACTATTTTATTTTAAAATATCAATTATTGCTTTTCATTAAAATTGTATTTACTTAAAATATAATTAAATATATTTGAATATATAAATTATATTTTGTCTCATATTTAAAAGGAAAAGGAATATTTTTAATTAATAAATATAAGTAGTATTAATTAATTATTATTTAAAATATTATTTTATATTAAAATATCAAACAAAATTCCTTTATAATTACTTATTTAATTTTAAATAATTAATTATATTATAAAATATTATAAGTTATTATTTAATTTTATTCTTACTTAAAATAAATAAACAAATATTATTATTTGAATGTTTTATTATAAAATCTATTTTTAAAATATATAAAATTAATTTTAAATCATATTCAAAAATAAAAAATTAATTTTTACTAATAAATACTAGTGTCAATAACACCAAATATGTATTTTCATTAACATTATCCAATTAAAAATATTAATTTAATTATAAAAATTAAATTACTTTAATATTATTTTATTTTTTTGAAGCTTTGTTTTAATTTAAAATTATTTTACATAGTTTTTGGCAAATTATTTTATTTTATTTTTATTAAAAAAATAATTTTTACTAACTAAAATTTATTTTATTAACTACCTAAAATTAATAAAAGATCATTTTCTAAAAAAAATCAGCGATTTTCAAAATAAACTTACTATGAAATCAAATTTAAACAAACAAATATTCAAAAAGTAGGAATATAATCAATTTCATTCGTACATGTCAAACACAAAAGTTTAAAAGGATGGAATTCATATTCTAGGTAGTTTGAATTCCAGGTAGCTGAAACTCTCTAGATTTCAAACTCCATCCGTGCCAAACGGACTCTAAAACTACTTTCTCACAAGGAAGCTTTTTTGACAGGCCCCATCGACAGAAACCACCCTTCTCAAAAATAGGTTCATCATAGGTAGTAATCTTATTAATTTTATATAGTTAATAAAGAAGTTGTTGCTGATCAATATCAAAATCAGGTTATTAATGTCATTACTGGGAGACTTTACCATCAAACTATAGTGGTATGGGGACAGTGACATCCACTACCTGAAGTAAAATTGTATGCAAAGTAATTCATTTTGTTTATCTCTATCTTTATATCTATAACCGAATGAGGTTGCGTGAGAACTAACAAAACTTGATTCTTAAGCTTAAACAAATTGTCGAGCTCGGTCGCGCGAGCTTGTAACCCAAGTGGGGACATTAAAGAAAAACTTCAAAAGAAAAAAAAGGTTAAACAAATTCATTTAAACTAACTTCAATAAGCAAATTAAATAAAGTTCCATCATATTAGTCTCTTTTTTCCATTCATGAAATTGATGTGAAGCTTACTGAACATGCTTTTGTTTTTACCACTACATGAATACCATTGAGATGTTCTTGCTTCACATCATTTGGGAACTGATGTTTTCTTTTTGCTTTTGTTGAGTATTAATCGGAAGGAATAAATATATATGATTTATATGGGCTGATACCAGTTTTATTTGGGGCTGATATCAGTTCATATAGGATAAAAAGATCCTGACAACTCTGACCATTGGATCGATAGACTGGTATCAGTCTCTAGTAGAGTTGGAATCAGACCATATAAATCATGTAAATATAGTATTGTTTTGTATACCATTGAGATGAAATTGCTTAAAAATTAAAAGTATATAAGGATGACAATTAACAATACTGTAGCATTATCCTCCTCCTTGGGTGGACCCTATTCCTCTTTGAAAATTTAAAATACAGTTACTAGAAGTGTTACACCTACTATAAACAGAATCCAAAATTTTGCTTTTTCTTAGGAATCATTATATTGAGAAAAAGTCTAAAACCAACAACCTTTTAGTCACAAAGAGAGACAGGAGAGATATTTTCGGGATGAAAAATTTAATTTTTTTCCACTGGAATATGACTTCTATAAATATAAGCAGTGAGAAGTGGTAGAGTAAAGAACCAAACTAGAAATCCGAAGAAGAAGAAGAGAAGAAATTCTAGGTAACAAAAGCGAACCTTGAATTTCTTTTAGTTCTTTGCTTCTGTTATTGTTCTTTCAGTTTGTTTGTTTGTTTGTTTGTTTGTTTGTTTTTTCATTGGAGTATACAAATTATCGTGTTTGTGTTAAGTGATTCTGTAGAGAGTGGTAAGATCAAAGAAGAAGAAGATGGCAGGAACCAATGGTTCACAGCAGTTCATAACAAGCAATAATAATAATAATGGTGATAATAGAAATTCAAGTAATGCACCATTGATTGAAGAAGATTGTAATCAAATCATTGTCCCTGAAGTGAGTATATTTATCCATTTCCCTGATTTAAACTTCGTATTACTGCTAAACTAGTTTCTCGATTGATTTGTATTTTTTTTATTTTAATTGATTACAAAATATTAGGCTACAATTTTCTTATTGGAATCCTAGTGTAATTTTATTTTTATTTTTATTTTTCTGTGTGAACATTTTTGGAACTTTATAGTCTATGCTTTAGGGGTATAGGTGATTTGATTATTGAAGCAAAAGATAACAAATACAGTAAGGAATATCTTTTGGCTTTCATTGAAATGACTTACTAGCCAAGGCCAACCAGTGAGCAATCCAGGTTTCCATTAGGCTCAAGACAGATACATTATTAATATCAGTATCTAAATCGTATTTAAAAACCAATTCAAAGCAGCTTTTATTTGTGAATATACTCGGGGGTGACTTCCATGTATAGTTGGTGTTTTAGTTTGATCGAGATATAGACAAAGTGGCACTTAGGAAAGTCTGCGTAGGCTCACTCACAAGTACATAAATAGGCATTAGCAGTTACAGTTCTAAATTCTGGGATACAGCTAAATTATGTAACAGCAATCCAGAACTACTACCGATCATGAAAAAATGGAATTTGTGAACTTGTTGTAGAATCCCCATATGATTAATTCGTCAACTCTTACCTAACGTGAACTATTTGTTTTACTCTTCTGCAGACTACAAGCTGGAAAAATTTGTTTGCTTATATGGGTCCAGGTTTTCTTGTTTCCATAGCGTATATTGATCCTGGAAATTGTAAGATCAATATATACATGTTTTGCCTGACTGGAGATGTTGGCTTTCCTTATTTTCATTCCTAATTAAATTTGTGTAAACTTACAGTTGAAACGGATCTGCAGGCAGGGGCACAATATAAGTATGAGGTACGTATAATAACTTTATGTGTTGTCACTATTCTTATTAATGAGTTTGTAGAATTTTCAAATGTTATATGCATTTATTTGCTATTATGTTGGCAGTTACTCTGGATAATTCTAGTTGCTTCTTGTGCTGCCCTTGTAATTCAATCTCTTGCAGCCAACCTAGGGGTTGTCACAGGTCTTGACTTGCTTCTATTGTGTGAATATTTTACTAGTTTGATCGCTTTCACTCTCTCTATGAAGAAATTTGTAGGAACTAGCTGGGTAGCTAAATATGTCCTCTTGTGTTGCAGGAAAGCATTTAGCAGAGCATTGTAGAGCTGAATACCCAAGGATTCCAAATTTCATTTTATGGATACTTGCTGAAATTTCTATAGTTGCATGCGATATTCCTGAAGGTTATGCTTGAACTACAATTGAGTATAATAAACAACATTCAGTCAACACCTTAGTCTCACAAAACAATTAAAATGGAAATCTTGTTTCATGTCTTTGGTGATTTTTCTCATAATTACACAAAGAGGAAGCATGGTTAATTGAAGTTGCAAGGTATACGCCTGTTTAAGTTATTTTTGTGCACGGGCTTCATGACTCTTCCAGGAGTATGCTTTAAGTCTCTTGGGGACCTAGTAACTCATCCAAGCCCTTTATCCAAGCATGAAACTCTATAGTGTTATATGCCTCTTTAGATCCTGACTTGGGCAGACTTAACATATGGTATTGTGTCAAACTGGGTGGTGCTATCTTTCATTAAAAAGCTGACAGGTTTTCTACTTAATTGCTTCTTCCTTTCAACTACTAAACATTCAGACTGCTTTTGCTAATAATTTTAATGCCAATAATTATTTTCTTGTTTTCAGTAATTGGAACAGCCTTTGCATTAAACATGTTATTCAGTATTCCAGTATGGTGTGGCGTTCTTCTTACGGGGCTTAGTACTTTGGTTCTTCTAGCACTACAGCAATATGGGGTACACATTCCTACTCTGTTCAATATTAAATAGTCAGGAGAAATGTTTTTAAGCTGATTAAAAAAAAATTGTACAGGTGAGGAAGTTGGAGTTTTTGATTGCATTTCTGGTATTTACAATAGCTGCTTGTTTTTTCGTGGAACTTGGCTATGCTAAGCCTGATGCTTCTGAAGTCTTGAAAGGACTATTTGTTCCCACACTAAAAGGGAATGGTGCTACTGGCCTTGCAATATCACTCCTTGGTGCCATGGTTATGCCGTAGGTTTCTCTATCTAGATCATGTTCATTTCAATTTGTAAGAAAATCTTCTCATCTTTTGTGCTTCTAATGCATTTGATCAGGCATAATCTCTTCCTCCACTCAGCTTTGGTGCTTTCGAGGAAAGTGCCACGTTCTATTCAGGGTATCAAAGTATGGCATTTTTTCCTCCTCATGATGTTACATTTTTTCCTGCAGTAGATCTGATTAGTTCATTTTGTACTTAGTTGCATCAGTTTCGCGTAGTAGTCACTTAGTGTTTAAAACCATGGCACACAACTGATAGTATTTGCAAGAACTTGATGGCTAGAATAAATGATACTATATCTGACTTTTAGCTGACTGACCCATGAAGTGGACCACCCATCAAAGTTTCTGACTTTATGAACAACTTCTGATATAATTTCAGGATTGACACTGGTCAGTGGTCATTATCTTGATTTAAAGTTCGGCAGGTTAGAGACAGATGTGTTTGTTTCTTGAGATTCAAGTTCTTCTTCACATCACACTCTCCCTGCTATCCAGGCCTGCAGTGTGTCTAACTATAGCAATTAGGTAGAAGTTGCATGATATTCCAAACTTGACAAGTAAACGAACAATGATCACACCAAGTCAGGTGGCCTATATGGTTACAACATCTTGGCAGGTGGCACCGTGCACAAGTTTCCACTAGCATATATAGATATATGTATATAGTGTCTTAGTTACGTATAAACATCCACACTTCATTGAGCATACAATGTTTACCCACCTGTACCATCCATAGCTTTTAAGTGCACACTGTCTACTTTATCGTACCATTCGCAGCATGCTGAGTGTATAATATCTACCCATGTGGCACCATTCACAGCATCCCCTCTTTTTGTGTGAATGACATTCTAGTTACCACTATTGTGCCCTATACTGGTATAGATAGCCTTTACGCTTGTAATACCATCCGATCACCTTTTAGCACCAGTAGTAAAAGATAATGCTTAGCTAGCTCCAACTATCTGGAAGGGTCGTTTGGGAGCATCATCTTCAGGACTTCCAACTGTTACCATGCGTATGGGAATTCTCAGCATCCTTTATGTCTACAAGAAGTACAAGAGCTAGAGGGCGGCGGGCACACTTAAATTCTCACCCTTCTGGGTGTTGGAACTCCGGCATTAACAGTATAGACTATTTTTCTTCGATTCCGTGCAAAAAGGGTCATACAGTGGAGTTCAGATTTGAACGAGAACTGTCTGCTTGCTTATTAATATACAATGGTTTTTATGTTTTGGACTGACAACACTTTCATCAAACTGAGAAAAGTAAGTAGTTTGCAAAGATTTTGAACTTTATTTATCGGCATCTACGCTTTTACATACATCAATCTCCCAGAACAGTTCCTTCAAAACTCATAAGCCAATAAATACAATAAGCAGACGGTTCAGGATGTATATTTTCTTCTTTGAAGTTAACCGAAAGTTCTCTGGTCATTTATCCTTGATTTCGTGTATTAATTATCTCTTTATTTTATTTACTTATTTGGATGCAGGATGCTTGCACTTTCTATACAATAGAAAGTGGTTTTGCTTTAATGGTAGCGTTCTTAATCAATGTATCAGTCATTTCCGTGAGTGGGTCAGTCTGCAATTCTTCAAGTTTGAATATAGAGGATCAGATGAGCTGTAAGGACCTGGATTTGAACAAAGCCTCCTTCTTGTTGAGAGTATGTTCTTGTGATTTGACGAAGTTCTGGTTTATTCCTATCAAACTTTTTCAAGATCTGACTGAACTATTCTCCCTTTTTTTTTTTTTTTTTTTTTTTTTTTTTTTATCATTTCTTAAAGAATGTTTTAGGTAGTTGGAGTTCAAAGATTTTTGCAATTGCTTTGTTAGCATCTGGTCAGAGCTCTACAATAACTGGAACCTATGCAGGACAGTATGTCATGCAGGTAATGATCTCTTCAGGATAAAACTAATTCGAGAAGTCATGTGGCAGATGTAAACTTCCAACTTAGATGGGAGTTTCTCCATTGTAACATGACTTTTTTATCCTTGCCGAGTTCAAGTTTCTGTTCAAAGTTAACTACCACATAAGTTATATCACACGACAAAGGGTGACACATCCGTTGTTGTTACAACTCCATAAGAACAATTAAGCAAACTTACATAAAATCTGAACAGCTCAAGAATACGTTTGACTAATTCTAATTCAGATACATGATTGGCCCCCCATGTGAACCATAAGTAATTTAACTTGTTGGATTCCACATTTACTCTTTTCAGCGTAATTAACTTTTGATACTTTTTTGTAGGGCTTTCTCGACTTACGGTTGAGGCCATGGATACGAAACTTCTTAACACGATGCTTAGCCATAGTTCCCAGTCTTATTGTAGCACTAATTGGCGGATCTGCAGGTGCTGGAAAACTAATCATTGTTGCATCCGTGAGTAACTTCATTAACAAACTCCTATGCCACAATACAACAAGATAAATCAGAGAAATTTTAAATCACATTCTTTTATGCCGTAGATACAGGAACAAAATTAATTTAACTTTTGTTTAATCAGACTCCAACAAGATATATTCTCTGATAATTCTTGATACCAGGGGCACAATATATAAATCTTATCCTTACGGTTCCGTCAGAAAGATGAGAAACACATTCAAATATGATCCGTCGTTGGGATTTCCTCGAGCTAATTTCCATGTATTTTGTGCACAGATGATCCTATCATTTGAGCTCCCTTTTGCTCTTATCCCACTGCTCAAGTTTACCAGCTGCAAGAACAAAATGGGGTCACATGCTAACTCTGTAATTGTAAGATTACGTTTAACTTTATGATGCAGTTTCCTATTATCAAAATTGATTGGGACATAACTTTTAACGCTGCGTTCTTTCCTTTGCAGATTTCAGTAATTACCTGGATCATAGGGTCTTTGATCATGGCCATAAATGTCTACTTCATTGCAACGAGCTTCTTTGAATTCCTTCTCCACGGAAAGCTAAAAGTCGTAGCCAGGGTGTTTTTAGGGATACTAGGGATTTCTGGTATGCTAATTTATTTAGCAGGAATCCTTTACTTAGTTGTCCGGAAAAATGAACAAAAAACAACACACCTTCTATCGTTTGAAGAACCTGAAAACGGATTGAGAGGAAGTAATCCAGATAACGTTGGACCGCTTTATAATCTCCCTCGAGAAGATATAGTGAACATGCAGTTGCCTCAAAGGGTAGTGAATAATCAAGACTGATTGATTGGTTTGTTAGCTTGTGTAGATCAAATTTTGAAATAGCTTCTTGAATTTTCAAATTTTTAAGAAAGCTATTCTAATAATGCTAATCAATCTTGGCCCTTTTGCTAATGAATCTTCATTTTGCGTGTCTTTCATATATATATATATATATATATATATATATATATATATAAATGATAAGAGAAGATGTATTAGCCAATAATGTTCTGATCAATTGGGGCTTGGTAATAGCATCTTCCACCGAAATAGTATGCACTATACATCTATTAGTGGCAGTAGCTTCAACTGTATGAAGATTCCAAATCAAGCAACTTCAATATATTCATCTTTACTGAGTACAGGTTTAAGGCCAGGTGGACTATGAACAAGTGGAATAACGTCAGGATCTTGACCTATACGGCTATACATTCAACTTATGTATATCTGCCACTGCATCGTGATCCAATAAGCATAAGCGGATAAGTAGTATATATCATGTTGTTGTACAACCTAACAACCATGTTGGGTGAATGTGGACCAGCTACCATTTCGTGCTATATGTTAGTATATGGTCTAATAACTTTCAATAATTGTACCCCCACGATGCAGCACCATTTGTGCAACATAAGTACATGACGCTTATTATATTTTGTATATGGTCTTCGAATTATTTTCTCCAGTAGACTTTGAACAAGAAGAATTATTATTATCTTGTCTGGTGTGGCCGGACATTTGTGCAATGTCATATCAAAATGTGCTTCAATCTTGAAAGTCTGAGACTTGTATTTCTGCAAAAATGAACAGCACATAGGCCTATTACTCTTAAATGAAAGGCCGAGGATGGCATCTCCTTGACGCCAAGCTTAGATGCAAAAGAAAAAGTGCTACTTTGTTTGTAGCAGCCTCTTGAATTATACCAAAAAAAAAAGGATTTTTATATTCCTAATTATTGATTTCGTATTTCAACGAGTCTTTTGTAGTTTATAAATAGAGGTGGTTCTTTCCAATTGAATTATCATCACAAGAAAATCACAGCAACGAAATTCTCCTCACAGAAAGTCATGCCTAGATGCCTTTTAACCAACCTTGTTCTGATTGGTTTCCTCGTTGTTTTTTGCAAGTCAGATACATCCCCGGGTAAGTAAGAAATTGTCTTGTTTACATCAAGGATTTGCAGAAATCCTACTCGTAATACCTGTTCTAATTTCTAATAAGAGTTTATGTTATGCACACAGAGAAAGAAAAGGAGTTGAAGCTCAAGTATGGGGGTTTTTGCCCGGAGCACTTTAAACTTATAAGCGTTCCATATTGCAACAGATTAGAATGTGATGTTGCGTGTAAAGAAGAGTTCACTGAAGTGACCCATAGTCTCTGCATAGAGGAGATGTATGGTTACGATGACTTATGTGGCTGCTGCGACCCATATCCTGAATTCATCAGATATCCCAAATCTGTTGTTTCTTCTTCTACTAGCTGATTCCACTATTTTCGTTACATTAGCATCAACACTGTAGACTTTCGTTTCTCTTTACTAAGAATATGTTTCCATCTCTGGATTTGGTTTAATAATATGTGCAACTGAGAGCGATCAGTTTTCCATTTTTTGGCACTTCCCAGTGAATCCAATACAGCAATATAAGATGAACTCATCATATTGATAATTAGAAATTGAAATAGTAGTAGAAGAAAATTGAAACTTCCACGGTATTCAGGAGGAAGATGTTGATACACCAACTTGCTAAAATGAAAACCAGTATTCTCACATTCTCCTGAATGGTTAACTAGAGCAGGTCGCAAAGAATCAATTGAATTCAACATTTCTCCACCCATGTTCCTCGACTCGACTCCTTGCTCCCCGCCAATAACTGAAGAGACAAAGAAAGAATGGGAAAACTTCACTGGTCAATCAAACCATAAAGAAAGATATGTACTTATGAAGCTTCAACAAGCATTTGAAATGCGAAGATGCAGAGCTTGGAAGATAATAATTAAACACCGTTCCTATACTCAAATTAATGTAATGTCTCAATTTAAACACTAATCCAAGCACGATCATACAACCAGCTACCTCTGACTAACATCAATAAATTAATTTCTCTCTCAATCACAACTTTCATTTAATAATATCGTCTAAGAAATTGATTTATTCTTCTATTATTCTACTTTTTAACATAGAGGTAAGATATTGTTCCAATTAAAATTGTGATCCTTAGGTACTGTGTAGTGTGTTCATGTATGGTAGCCGGTAGGCGAGGTTTTTACCAGAGCAAAATGGTTTTCGTGGTCCATCCTGCTACATGACCCTCTGTCTAATAGCTGAATAACAGCGGTTGGCTTTGTGGCGCTGATGTGTTTGGAAAAAGTTGTTTTAATCTTTGCCACCTCATCTCACCTAGATAGAAAAAACAATCAAAACAAATCTGATATGTTGCAAACAAAGATCATATACTGATATACCAACGCACAACTACTACTGTAAAGTACTACTCTCTTTGGTTAATTTGTGCTTTCATTGTTAAAAATGTTGGTTTATACTCTGTATTTCATTCTGTACTATTTGATTTTGAATTGTTTTGTTATTTGTTTGATCAAACTACGAATAAGTTTTGAGTTTCATTTTTGAAATTTGGGAGTAAGGTTAATTCGTGAGGTTTGAAGACATTGCCGTGTTCTTGTAAGTTAATTTGACCGAGTGGTATAAACTGTAGTGAAATCGGAATGCATCTGTTGGTTAATAGAAGAAGTAAAAAAAGGAAATTTTGAGAAAATTGGTATGCTATATTGCTTGGTAGCCATTAAGGATAGACAACGATACACATTATAACCTTTAATATACTAAGGTTTAACAAACGAATTGATAGCCATTAAGAACATACTTGTTCAACCTAGTGTTAAATTCAATCGACGGAGGTTAGATCTGTTCTCGGAGACATACTATAAAAGCAGAGGAAATAGAAATGAAGAAGTATATCTCAGCCATTGGATAAATCAATGGTACATATTCTTTACTGAGCGATGACGTGTCAAGAAAAAACATTATCCCTCGCCAACCAACACCGCCACATCACCAGACGCTGTTATTTGGCTGTCATTTAGCTGGTCATATAGCATTTTCTGTTTGGTGGTTTTGTTTTTGCTAAAATCGGTGTTTGTTAAAATTTATAATAACTAATTATTTTAATCATAATTGGAAAATTTTATTATTATTTTTATAAATAGAAAATAGTTGTTTTTTAAAATTATCATCTCTCTGGTTTTTCTTTATAATAAGTGAAATAAAATAAAGAAAAAAATTACAAAACAATATTTGGGAGCCTAACAGCAAGCTGAGCCCCAACCCCTTTTTGACAAAATTAGTGTTGTCAACGGAACCTATCGAAATGGTAACTGGCTTAGCCGGTACCGTTATCGATAATTTCCACCAGAATTCCGATACCGATAATTTCCGGAGGAATTCTCAAAATCCTACCCGATAACGTTTCGTTAAGATTATTGGATACCGATAAATACCGTTTTTTTTTTAATCAGCAAAGAAAGGATTTATTGATCAAATAAAGGGAGTATAAGGCTATACCACCCTAAACAAGAAACATGAAAAGGAGAAAACAAAACAAAAGCTGGTAACAGACTACCAACTTAAGCAGGGTTAAAGAAATCGTTACACCAATCTCTCATTACATCAGATGACACCTCACTGAGGTATAATTCTTGATGGCAAGTGCCCATCAAAATAAGCAGTAAATAGCCTTGTTGACCACGACTTTAGCATTACTTCTTTTATCCGTAAAGATCCTTGCGTCTCTCTCCTTCAAATTGTTCCAAACTGCAGTGATGTCTTTGTCATGCTGAGTGAGATGCCATGCTTGCAAAGAAAGAATAATGTCTTCAGGCATGCAGAAGAACCATCTTAGCTTACTAACAAATTCCTCCCAAACTTCTCTAGGAGAAGAGGTATTGATGTCTCTGGTGACTGCTTGTTTCGCAACAACAATGAGTCAAGCTCGCATTTACTTATGCATTGTTCAGTTAAATACCCTTATCTGACAGAGTTCTACATAACCTGTTTTTCACACCCAAATTTAGATCAAAATAACAAGCTTTCGGTTGAAAATCCATACCAAACACAAAGTAAACACATACAAATATTCCAAATTTGCTTAGTTACATGTTCTTACAAAAAAACACACAAAGAAATTCAAAAACTGTTGCATCGTTGGACAATAATTACCGTTACCGGGTAAACACCGTTATCGGTATCGGCAGTTAACCAACCGGCATGTGCCTTAGCCGATACCGTTTCGTTAAGACAATAATTACGATAAAATTCGTTACCGATTTCCGATTACCGTTATGTCGGAAATTACCTATAGGAACTCGAATTATCGTTAACGGCTATCGAAATTCAGTATCCCATTGACAGCCCTAGACAAAATCATTTATTTATTTTTAACAAAATTGAATCGGATTTTTTTCTTCTTATTTTCTCTAAACTATCAAAAGAAACACAAAAAAACAATAGCGTGCTACAAGAAAATCATGTTTTTTCCTCTCCTCTTTGAAAGCATTTTGCTAAAATAACCAATTATTTGAAGGGGAAAAAAAGTGCTTGTAAATTTTTTATTATAAAGATGATTATATCAAAATCATTTATCAATTTATGACTATCTATAATCATAAATTTTATTAAATAAGTCATTTGGGTGTGCGTGTATTCCATCATTTGATTTTGGAGTTTGGACCACTATTTCTTGTTGAAGTAGCTAGAAAACCTTTTTTTAGTTGTTGACAAACAAGGAACCTTTTCATTAATGGAAATTCGAAGTTACAATGAGTTTAAGATCGAAAATAAGAAATCCGACAAGCGAAAAAAAAGGATTACTGGAGTAAGACAAATATAATTATGAATAAGATCTGATTAAATCGGAGGGAAAACGGTTTTTCTCGGAATTAAATCCCAACTATTTAGTTTGCTTTTCTTCTTTAGAAAGATGTGCTCCCAAAATAGAAGTGATTTGCTCAAATCTCAAACTAGTGATGAAGCTTCCATCGTCAAAAAGATCACCGATGAAGATCTCGTCGCTGGATAAGTTGATGATGAAGATTCCGATGAGAATTTCGTCGTCAGAGACAACAAAGATGAAGATTTCCTCGTTGGAGAGCATCATTATCGGTCTTAAAACCCAACCCAATAACCAAGAACCGCCATTAAAGTGAAGATAAACCTCTAAAGAGTATATAAAACCACCATAATGGCGTAGATAAGTAGAAAATATAATACTACCTCCGTCCCACTATTAGTTGACCTAGTAATATAATTTAAAAATGATTTATCTCTCAAACTATACCACAGATATTTGTAAATTTTATATCATTGAAAAGAATTTTAAAACACCTACGTAACGAATATAAACATGAGTATCAAATGATATAAAATCAACTATTAATGAGACAAAATCTAAAAACAAATAGGTCAACTAATAGTGGGACGAAGGGAGTAACAACTAAGCTAAAACTACTAACTAACCTAAAAAGAAATAAATAGTGAATAAACCTTCTTAGATCTATCCCACGACAGACTAGATCTGAGCAGAGGAAGAGTTGCTAGCAGTGTTTTTGTTGGAGAAGAAGAAGGGGTAAGTAGCTAAAAAACCTAATTTGATATTCTTGTCTTGGACCACTTTATTTTAGGAAAACCTCATTAAAATCGAGGGTCATTAGATAAGCATGTATATATTGCAAAAAGATCCAATAACTTTGCCGAGAAAATCCTAAAACTTTAACATCAATAATAAACCGGTTTAAAATCAAACGAGTTAAATGACCGATCCATGTGATTCATAGGACTTAGTAATATCAACCAAACAACACATGATTTTAGGACACCTAACAACATAGATTCATGTCGTAATATGAAGAAGCACACGTTTAAGCGGTTTGGTTTCGATTAAGATTAACTCATCCAACCCTCTTAATAAATCTACATGCAGACTAGAGGTGTCAGGATCCATGAATCCAACAATTTCTCAAGTTTTTTTTCATAATTATAATGACACAATGGTATAATAGGATCCATATATCACACCAGTGGTCACGGTTTTCATCAAAGATATGGTGATACAAGCAACATAGATAACCAAAACCGTTCACTTGAGGCTAAATCAGGTTGAATCAGTCTGAAGCTTCACCTGAATGGTACCCCTGTAACCATTTGTTGTTGGTGTTTTGTTGTTAGTATCTGTGGTGGCTTCGTTGCTGTCGGGGATGTTCTAGCTGCTAATATTTCGTTGATGTTTTTGATATTTTTCTTGATTAACTTCATAAAAAAGAAAAACAATTGAATATCCCTAAACTGAAAATCCAAAAAGAAAAACAAGACTAGTATATAAATTAGCATTGATTAAAAAAAAGGGAAACAACTAGTTTTAATTTTGTATATTCTGTTTAATATTGCAGTGAATCACCATGCAACAGTCGACTTGATTTCTTTTTTCTTTTTTTAGATGAACTTGACTTGATTCAAAGGTTCAAATCGATTATTACGACCAATGATCGGTGGGAAATAAAGAAAGTGACCATCAAATTCATATCATGGTGTCTCTTAACAGTTTTACAAGTCTTGGTGCGCAGTTTCCCAAACTAATTTGTTTTAGCTTCTCATAGGCCTTATGCATTTATGAATCCTCCAGACCTAGAAATCTATTGGTCAAATACTGAAAGATCTGGTTATTATTAGGGTTATCAATAGGTAGGTTCTGGTTCGGAAACCATAAAAACGGAACCAATTAGTGTAATCAGTCACATATGGTTTCGGTTCTAATAATTTAAGAACCAAAACCCAATTGTAAAATATTCGCGTACCCATCAGATCCAGATACTTATTGGTTCTTGAGAAAATAATCATTCTTTTAAAAAGTGATATATTATTTTTATAAACCAAGTTTATTGGCTAATATGTCATCGTGTCTAAATTTAGGGTTTCCAGGTAACTTGGGTAACAAGTCTTATTTACATATAAATAAAGGCTTTACCTGTTGTATTTCCATACATAATTAATAGAATTCTTTGTTCTTCTTCTCCTCTACTTTTGTCTCCTTCTCTTTTCATAACACATTATCACGCACATATTTCTAACTAATTGAGCGGTGTCAGTTAGTTTTGATTTTTCTTTTAATCGTATGGGCTTTTACTTGCGTACTCATTCGATTCGCTTTTATATTATTATAATGAAATTATAAGTATATTAGAAAAGAAAATCTCGATTTTTTTATTATACAATCCATATATATTGTCTATCATATATTGGTAGTATAATTGATACATAATGAGAGTTGATCAAAAAATACGCAGTAATATTGGACTGGGTTTTTGATGATTTACCTGTGATTTTATATTGTGGTTTTCTATCCTTATTGAAAAGGAGAGGGCACAAAGTACACTAATAACTTTTTTGTTCGACAACCTTTATGGACAAAACTTTACACAATCATAAGTAGGTCAACAGTAAGGACCCTTGAAGAAGATTGTACATAGAGTTTCCGTCTTTCTCTTCCACAATCAATATGTATAGACCAAAGGTCCGTGTACTCTATTGTGTAGAAGAGTTCTTGGACAATGTCAAAAATCAATATCCAAGACCAATCTAGTATGTACTCAAACTATACAAGATCCGAATTCTAACAAGTACGAGACTTACAATCTATCTTTCAAGATATAAATTCGACAAGAACGAGTCTTGTATAATCTTAATCAATAAGGGATTAGACTATCTAGATTAATTACGTACTACTTGTGATATTCCTATTATAAAGATAAACAATATAATGCGGAAAAGTAAATAACACAAGACATCAAAATTTTATTTACGAGATAAACTACACGGGCAAAAAAAAAACGGGACTGTATTAAACCGCTACAAACACTATCCTACTATCAACTTCGGACTAAATTGTAGTAGAGGCCGAATTATCCCTCCAAGCAATTCAGCTTCAGTCATAATCTTGTACGTCTCGAAACCAAACGTAGTTCTGCACTTGTTTCCCTTAGATGACGTCCTTTACAGTCTAAAAGTTATTTTAGTCTCAGTGAATACTTTTGATACTCTAACATACAAGCAAATTGATCTTCATTTCGATGTGTTTCAATCAAGGTTTAGAAATCTGTTTGTAGTAGAGCAAACCTCACGGATCCTGAATAGTTACACTTTTATTAAAGAGAAGCTTAGATCACTTACCACCTCACAAGAACAATCTGAATAAATCAAAGAATAGTTTATATATCTATCTTATGGAATCACAAAGTCTAAGACGAAGACTACTTTGTGATTTTTATTTATCTTATTCCTGATCTAATTTCATAAACTTCAATAATCAGTAGAACAAGATTCGGATACCATGTGTAGATAGAACCGATCCTTGTAACTGATGTAACCGATCCTAGTGACTGGTGTGACCGATCACAAGTAGGTACCATATTTAGGTATAACCGATCCTAGTGATTGGTATAACCGATCCAAACCCATGTATGTGATTTGGTATGACCAATCACATAGTAGTCTTGGAATACTGGCAAACAAATTCTAAACTTGTTTGCAAGTGTGGTATAGCCGATTCCAAGAAAGCAAATCCATGTAAATATGAAATAAGGATTTGCAGTGAAAAGATGTCAACATACTTTGAACACGAGCAGTAACTCTTATCATTTATTGTTCAAAGATATTCCTTGGTACTCAAGGTGATCCTGTGCCGAAATAAATTAAGAATCTTTTAATTAAGGTTTTTGGTTTTATATGCTTTAATTACCAACAATTAATGCATAGCTCTAGAGAATAAAAATTAGTAATATACATTTACTAATTGGAGATTTTCTATTGAGAGATTTCGGAAATATTGGACAAGCATTTATTGGAATTATGAAAACCGAATTTTGACATTCATTGCATATCTTGAGAATATTTTCGGTTTTGGAAATTCCTTGGTGTCCAAACATCCTTGGTCTATAAATACCTAAGTTTGCATTTCTAGCAAACAATCCTAAGAGCCATGCAAACTTCATTTCTTGTTGTTTCTGGTGGAGTCGTCTATTCTGAGAGGAAAGTATCCTAATTAGGTGAAATCTCTTACAACCGCTCGTTTAAAGACTTCTGTGGGATCAAGAAGCTCTACGAGTACCGTTGGTGGGAAACTAGATAATTGCAGTGTTATTATTATTCAATTTGATTTGATTGACTAACGGTTGTTGAAATTTGATTGCACCTAGTTTGTTTATGCTTGAGAATTTTCTCTTCTGATATAAGATTCGCTCAGACTAGATCAAAGTATCGACGGGATCTTTGGAACTGTTGTTAGATCTAAAGACATCTTGTGATAATCCATTGCTAATAGACTTCATTCTGTGCGTGATTGATTACAAGAGATTCAAGCGGTGTTGTGCAGGTTTTGAAGATAAAAGAAGATTTGAAGACAAAGAAGATTTCTTATTGGTTTTCGTATCTTGTGAATTTTGTGCACAAACCTTGATCGGATGGGATCCAACTAGAATCAGTTTATCTTTGATAGATCAGTATTGATTGAGTGTGAATCTATACTTGACGATTTCGATAGTTAAAGTGAGATTGATCTAACCAGACAAAGGAGATTATTAGATTAAACGGACGAGCCTTTGTCAACGACTCATCTAAATCTTGTAGCAAGATTGATTAGAATAGTTACCAAATAGATTCTTCCTTTTATGTTTGGAATACGATCCAAAGGACTTTTTATTCACTTGCGTGACTCTATAATTTGAAGACGCTGGGATACTGGGGGAACTAAGGAGCTAGGGGTAGTCTGCTTGGTATCAACTATACGAAGTTGGTATTAGATTTTGTATAGGGGATTAATTCTGAGAGTATTCAAAACTGGACTAGGTGTCGGGGGTTTTCTGCATTTGCAGTTTCCTCGTTAACAAAATCTTGTTGTGCCATTTACTTTACTTTTACGCATTATAACTGTTTTTTATAATTAAAGTAAATTTCACTTTACGTTAACTCCGCAATACTTGATAGTGATCCTATAGAGTTTGGTTATTACCGAACGTATTATCAAGTAACACACTTTGTTGTAGTATTGTCTCGATCTTGTATCCATAGTCAATCATACAAGTTATCTTGTTATTGTATTGTCTCGATCTCGTATCCATAGGTAATCACACAAAGTGTGAACCAAATCGTCGTATTGTCTCGACTCTGTCCATAGACGATCACGTTCGGTAGAGGACTTATAGGTTGATAAATAAAAGATTGTGGTGTATTTGGGTACCCTCGTCTTTTCACAAGAGTACCGGGGATTAGGAAATCCATCTGCAAGAAAAAATAGATTATTCTCCCAAATACCTTCTTTTTCAATTTTGATTTTCTCACAAGTCCTTAGAAGAAGGGTAAAATTGCATCATAAAAATTTCTAAAGGCTCAACAATATTAATATGTGAAGTTCACCCTTCTATGCTCATTTGTTTACAAATCCATCAATTGAAGCTTAAGTTTAAATATCAACTTTGATGATTAGATAAAATCTAAGAGCATTTATCCATCTTAGTTTAATATGTAAGATTTCTCATGGATCATGTTCTCGTCTCTTGCTTAGGAGTCGGATAACCAGGGAGAATTATTACACAAAGCATAACATGTGTTGATACCCACATCAAGTCATTACATTTTGGTTTCTGACAGATGATGTGGTAGCACCAAATCAGCAATAGTTGGCTCATAATTAATAGTGCAAGAAGAACAATAATGACAATCTTGTTGGAGATGATTAGTCACTAAACCATTTCAATCATCTGGGCATGTAACCATTTGAAAATGGTACATCTCTTTGGAGCAGTGCCCAACAATTAGAGATGTCAATTATTGTCTGTTAAAAGCTGCTGGTAAAACAACATCTGAGATAATATTTGAGCTTTATAAATTGCATAGCAATTATTTAGAGGTGGAGAAAATCAAGATCTTAACTAGTGTTTGGAGAACCATAGAAGAATCATTCGAAAAGACAAATAGAATACTTGTTATTTTATAAATCTCTATCTTACAGGATTTTTGAAGATAATGAGGATTTAAATCCAAGTTGCTTAGACAACAGTTGGTGAGGATCTGAATCATAGCGATCATATGCTTTATCAAAAGTTGCTGCAAGATCCTTACTACCAGTGTATTTTCTTAGGTTAGGACATTCATTGGACAAGTGACTAAAACCTCTACATTTGTAGCATTGACACATATCTTCATCATCACTATCAATGGTGTTCCTATTTCTAGGAGGGACAAGATTGTGAGGACGATTTGATAAAGATGGAGGACCTTTATAGAATCGTTTAATTCTATTTCTTAGAATATCTCTAACTGTCGAGTGATACCAAAAAAGCTTGAAAAACGATTTTACTTGTTAACGAGGAAACCGGAAATGCAGAAAAACTCTGAGACCTAGTCCAGTTTTGAATACTCTCAAAATTAAGCCGATATACAAAGACTACTACCAATTTCATATAGTTGAGACTAAGTAAACTAACGCTAGTTAACTAATTTCCTCAGTATCCCTGCACCTACGACCAATTTGGCCAACATACGTGATTCATAAGATAGAGTCCACTATCTTAAGTTTCTTCACTAGTCATGAAGACTTCTTGCACTGAACTTCTTTGGGTCTCAAATCAGTGATACAGAAAAGTTCCAGGAGAATTTCATAAATTTTTCAGCAGTGATGATGTCCATTGTTGGACCCACGGCTCTTAGATCGTTCATCCGATTGATTTGAATTTTGGATATGTTATAGAGAACATCCATACGAACATAATGGTATATGACTCATGCCTTGATTCTTTACCAATTTCTCCCAGGTCCTCGATGTGTACATAACGGTGTAAAACGGCTTCAGATGGATTTGTAGAAAAACGTGTTTCTAAACCTTTAGACCACTGGCTTCTGCTTTGAATGCATGTTTGAAAAACCTTGATGTATTTAATCCACTTGCCTTATGAATTTTATGATTGATGCTTAAATTCCTTGCTCGAAGTACTTTTACTCACAAAAGTGTCATACTAGGTGCAAAACGGCGAAGTCGAAGAAAACAGAGCCACCAATGATAGCACCAGCACTATTGTGAACCAAATTGATAATCATACCCCTTTTGAACTTCAAGATTTACAACGGGAAGAAGAAATATAAAGAATGATGTGTTGTTAATTGAATCCGAGGAGAGGTTAGGGTTTGAGTCTGAGAAGGGTTAGAACAAAGAAGCAGAAGAATGGGTTTTGACTGAACTTGAGTTTGAGCAGCAGTAATGATTGATGTTATTGCTAGAGTGGAAGAGGTGATGCAGTAATGGTAAGCAACTGAACTGGTGGTATTGATCAAATGAGATATGGCTTGAGTTGAAAAGAGAAATGTTGATGTTATGGGTCTGTATGTAGGTGTCTGCTACAGCTGCAATCCAGGTGCAGATAAACAAGATGTGGTTGCTTAGATGAATGTTAGACAGGTGAAGATTGATATGTTACAGGGAAAATGGAAACTGGAGGGAGGTTGAGGTCATGATTTATCTATGTTTGAATCTGAGTTGTTGAGAAGATAAAGATGATGTTGTTGTGCAGTGGTGGTAGAAGTGTTGCTGGAGTTGATGTTGAGGAGTGAATGTAAGGAAGATAAGATGAATTGTTGGTCTTGGTAACTGGTTATGCAGGTGAGAGTTAGCAGATGGTTTTGGTGATTATCATAGGGTGAGTAGCTGGTGGAGATTTTAATGGAACTGTGAGTAATAAGCATTGAAGGTGGTCTTGTTTGTGACAGGAGATTAGGGGTGCATAAGAGATGATATTGCAGGTGTTGGTTGGCCTGAGATGGGATAATATATGATGGAGTGCAGGTTAGATAGATTGTTTGAGTTGTAGGTGATGTTGCTGATGGAATTGGTACTGGTAGTATAGAAATAGAACTGAAATGGATTTGAGGATGTAGACTGCAATTTATGGAGATAATGTAAGGTGTTGTTGAGCTAAAATTGTAGGGACTGAGCTGTTGAGAATGTCAAATGGAGTGGGTTACAAGACTGAAGAATTTGGCAGAGCAATAAACTGGGCTGAGATGAAAATATAGATGGTGGAGGTGATGAAGCGCCATCACGGCTGGGATCGGAGCTGTGATGCGCAATGATGGTGCAGAATAAGTACTGGCCTGTGCAATGCCTATGCCAAGACCACTCAGCTCAATCAGCAAAGTCAATTAACTGACTCTCATTATGACTCATACCCCGACTCGGTTGACTCATCCTAACTCGGTCTGACCGAGTAGAACCGGTTGACCAACTTTGACCAGTCACCTGAGATACATTTTCCGGTCACCTGAGGTGGTTTGCCGGAAACTTGTTCAGCCAATTTTCGATGAGTTTTATGGACTTCCGGTGGTACTTGGAGCTTTGGAGAGAGACGCAATAGCTACTCCATAGCTATGAGTAGCTAATTTAATACTATTGGTTAAGGATGTAGTCTTATTTCGAAAACTTGTACTTGACTTATTGATTAGTTTTCTAACTTTGTTATCGTTCAAACTGAAAAAGCGGGGTCTAACAACAACAACCAATATTTCTCTTAGCAATCTGTATGGACTAACTCCAATATACTTTCAAGAGAATCAACTAGACAATCAGACTCGATCTTAAGAAAAGTATATCCAAGAGTTATATCTCTATTTCTCAATTCAATCTGCAATCAAACAAATAGGAATTTGCGAGCTCGATTGAATATAAGAAATAATTTGGACGGTATCAAAAACCAATATCAAAGTGTCAATCAATTTAATCAACAACCAAAGGTTGGATTCACAATTGACTGAACTTACGCACAACCTGTGATATTCAAATTATATAGAAAATATAATGCAGAAAAGAAATAACACAGACACCAGAAATTTTGTTAACGAGGAAACCGCAAATGTAGAAAAACCCCGGGACCTAGTCCAGATTTGAACACCACACTGTATTAAGCCGCTACAGACACTAGCCTACTCCAAGTTAACTTCGGACTGGAATGTAGTTGAGCCCGAACCAATCTATCACTGATCAAGGTACAATCGCGTTCCCTACGCCTCTGGAACCACGCCGGATCCTACGCACTTGATTCCCTTAGCTGATCTCACCCACAACTAAGAGTTGCTATGACCTAAAGTCGAAGACTATATAAACCAATCTGTCTCACACAAAAAAGTCTATTGAATAGATAAATCTGTCTCCCACAGAAATACCTAGAAGTTTTGTTCCGTCTTTTGATAAATCAAGGTGAAAAGGAACCAATTGATATACCAGACTTATATTCCCAAAGAACATCCTAGAAATATCAATCACCTCACTATAATCTTAATCGTATGGTGGCGAAAAAAGATATTGTGGAATCACAAACGATGAGACGAAGATGTTTGTGACTACTTTTTATCTTGCCTATCGGAGAATAAATCTCGAGCAAATTGTAGAGAAGATAGGACTCAATACGATAGAAAACAGCAAGATCAGAACACGCAACTACAGAGAAATAGTTGGGTCTAGCTTCACAATCCCAATGAAGTCTTCAAGTCGTTAACGTACAGGGTTTCGTGAAAAACCTAATGTTAAAGGAGAATCAACTCTAGTCGTAACTAGTATCACACATGAGGTGTGGGGATTAGGTTTCCCATTTGCTAGAGTTCTCCCTTATATAGTCTTCAAATCATGGTTTGCAATCAATATAACCTTGGTAATAAAGCATTCAATATTCACCGTTAGATGAAAACCTGATTAGACTCAAGCTAATATCTTTCAACCGTTAGATCGAACTTAGCTTATTACACACAAATGAAACGTGACTTCATTTAGATATGAGTAACCGTGCCTAAATGTGTACACCTTTTTGGCTCAACAATAGCTAACCGAAGTTAGCCATATGAACACTTTCATATCAACCATATTCATCTTAACCATAACTAGTTCAAATGACTCAAATGAAACTAGTGCTAGAGTTGTTCAATTGTTTATATTCTCATAGAAGTATACAAGACACAATTTAAGCAAAATCGATTTTGATTCACTCTAATCAATTCATGAACATTATAGCCACGGTTATCAAAAGATTGCATTCCTTATTATATAAATATATTAGTTCATGAACAAACCGATTTTAGAACATAACCTACTCAAGTATGCAAACGGGTACGCATACCTAAGTGGCCGGACTAAGTTTGGGTTCGCCAGTATGCGAACAGGTACGCATACCTTCCAAAACTCAGTTGAATTTTCGGAACTTTAAACTCACGCCAGTACGCATACCGGTATGCATTCTAAGTTCTCGGACTTTCATTAACCAACCAGTACGCATACGGGTATGCATACTATGGTTCACGGACTTGGAATATCTTGCACAAACTAGCATACAAGTACGCATACTGTGTTATATCCAATCATGGTTAATTGTTCTAAACTCTCATTTCAATCATTGAAACATTCTTAGAAGACGACAATAGCTGTCTCACACAAACTATTAGCTTCAAAGCAATTTTCAAGTGATCGAATGATTAATACGTAACATTCCGACTCTACATCAAATGACTGTCTCACACAAATCATGTAAGATGTTACAAGGCGATTTTCACATGATCATCTTTTGACTTTCGTCAAGAATATAAGATGAACTTTGTTAAAGCGAAAGCTTACCAACACATATTTCGAGAAATATGTAAGCGAGTTAAACTCAGCTCGAAATATCAAATGTGTATAATCGAAGTCTATATAGCTATACGAATTTTGTCTCAAATAGGAGATAGAGTAGATAGACTTTTGAGTGATAGATGAGTTCAAGTCTCCACATACCTTTTTGTTGATGAAGTTCAACAAGCTCCCCTTAGTAGTTCTTCGTCTTCAGTCGATGAACACCATGAAGTCTAATGCTCAACTACACTTTTTATCCTAATCCGAGACTTAGCTATAAGTAGACTAGAAATCAAGACTTATAGTTTTGGCAACTAAACTTGACAACAAGCTTTAGATAGCAACGCTTGCGAGTTCGACCGAGCAGTACTCTAACAATCTCCCCCTTTGTCAATTTTAGTGACAAAGCTATCAATACATATGGATTACAAAATAAATAAACTTAGTAGCTTCTCATCCAAATGCTTGATTTCCTTGGCTCCTCAACATTACTCGAAATCTTCGTCACTTCCAAGTACTCCAGTGATTCTGAACGTGTTCAACTCAGCATCATTGTTGTTGAAGATCCGTAGCTATAACAATGAGAAAACAGTAGCTCTCAATCATTATTATACAGTGTCATAGTATTATTACACAGCATCAAAGTCCAATTGTATCACAACTTTGACAACAATACTATGGTGATATGTATCCCTCCCCCTTTGTCAATACTTTATCTCACATGAAAACCACTCCCCCTTATATAATGATCCGTAAACCATATGTATTTGTAGTGTGAACTACACATTAATTCTCCCCATTTTTGTCAATATAAATTGGCAAAGGTACGAAAACTAGTAGGATCATAATGAAATTCTCATAGAGATTCTTCATGACTAAAAGAAAACATATCAACTTTGTTTAGACGCAATCATATAGTCGAAAATAAATGCATTCATCAAGGAGTTTATAAAGATACAAGAAAACTCCAACAATATTCCACAGCCGCACTCCCCACAAAGATTTGGCAATTAAGCACAAGGTCAATTAAGAACTCTCCCCCATAAAATGTCATTCCCGAAAGAACAACAAGAGCGACCTTACTTTTACAAGAAAATAAGGATTTCTTTGGACATTAACAAATTACATGAAACATGAATTTGTATCCATAAAACTCAATTAAATTAACCACAAGAGAACCCATGATTAATTTAATCGGAAATGCTCAACATAAGAGAACTTACGGAGCCGCACGGTACTTTCACAAAGAAGTGGATCAGGGAAAGATCAATACTGCGGAATATACAAAGATTCATTCTATTTTTCATCAATATTTGCATAAAGACATATAATAGACTTAATCTTTGCAATCAAAAGTTCATCCTATCTTTCATCAATATTTGCATAATGACATAATAGGCTTAACTTTTGACATATATGGGATAATCATAGTTCACGGTTGCAAACATACATATCACATAACAATTTTTGCAATATATAAAACCAATAAAGATCAATACTGCAAAATCATATTCCAAATAAACTTTAGAATTTAAATAAATAAATCTAAAAACATTGCAAGATGAAAATCGTTGGTAATAGCTATGTGTACTCACAATAATGGCTATTCCAAACCCTAGTTATCCTTCTTAAAACACAAGAATAAATTCTCATAAGAAGTTTCCTAGACAAAATAAAGTGTAACTCCTAAGAAAAACAAAACTGAAGGTCTTCAGATATGATCAGCAACCAGACATTGAACACAGGCAAGTTCATCAGTTGGTTTCTTCAGTTTGATTTTCAGAAATTCAAGATTCTTTGTTGCAATTTCAAGCTGTTCACGAACAACCCCAAAATCTCGAAGAACATTTCCCACCAATTGAGACGACATCTGAACTGGAAGATCTTTTTCATGATCAACTGCATGGAAGCAGGTTATGGAGAGAGGATTTTCGTGAAACTCAATAACTTTGCCGCCTTCATCATTGTCTTCCTTTTTGCATCCATCCATTGTGCACACCATGATCTCACAGGAGAATTTTTTTGACGTTACTGAACAAGTATATATCAAAGGAAGACTTCATGATATATATATATATATATATGAGATGTTCATAGGGAAACCCTAGGTTTACTCGTTTATGTTTGGTAATGGACCAGGTGCACGTACACTCATTATTATGAACCAGGTTCAAAACCAAGAGAACCATGGAGCCTAATTTAGAAGTAGTTTTGATTAAAATCAATGCCAAATTCTAAACACATTGACAGAGGATCTTAGCTCCAAAGGAAATAGAATAAGATAATTGTTGAAAGACAACAAATCAACTGTCATAAGGAAGAAAAACGAGGGTTTTCAAAGTGAGCAACAAAGCGAACTTTCTCAAGAGTTACTGATCAAATATATTACAAAATTAATAATTAACTGGAGCAGGGCTCAACAGTAGGATGATCTTTAAACGAAAAAAGACACAACAGATACCACTTTGCTAAGAAGAAAAACTTCTTGAGAATTATGAGCATCCTCACACGATCTCAAAGATAATGCTCATTAGTAAGAAGTCAAGTTGTATTTTGACAAGCGAAAAGCTTAACATTGACATTTTCCCTTTTTCTTTCTTGACTGTTGATGTGATTTCAACTTTGTTGTAGTAAAAGGTTTGTTGAGACTTGTGAAGATTCGAGTTTTTAAATTTAATAAAAATATACAATAATATTACAATTGGTGCAAGAGGTGCTGGGACTAAGGATTTGGCCAATCTTAATAACATAAGGTTCACTTATTTATTCTCAACAATTTTAGCTCAAGAAATATAAACATGGACTCTATTTTTGCCAAGGTAGATTCTCAAAATATTGATTGTAAATGTTAAGCATGGGACATCAAATTACCTAAGCTAAGCATGACCCATCTAATCAAATGACAACCAATTTAATCAAATCATATTTCAATTAATTTAGTGCAAAAGTCATAAAAAAGAATAAAACAAATTTACCCATGTATGAAGTTCGGCCTCCTCCGTCGTCCCAGTGTTGGGGTTTAGCTCCTCATATTATAGACACTCTCAAAATATTTTTTATTTGCTCAAAAATTGTTTA
>JAJJMB010003267.1:506945-539704 GCA_023531105.1 Papaver atlanticum | reverse complement strand
CCTACATAATTGTTTGTTGAGAGGGCTTAACGCCTTCAGGACGTCGGTGACACTCGATGTTCCCTGACTATGTAGAGAGACCGTGTATAGATTCAGGCGGCTCTCCTACATAATTGTTTGTAGAGGGGGCTAAAAGCCTTCAGGACACCAACGATGCATGTTGTTGCCTGACTATACACCTTTCAGAACGAGTATGATGCTTCAACTATCTCATATCTCGATTCTACAATAGATTAATTCTACCGTGACATTCGCCACAGAATTCCTAGAAAATAATCTATTATATCTCATTACTCCGTTCCATGGATTAGTAATAGATAACCATCTTATCTCATTACTCCGTTCCTTGAATTCCCTGGCTGGATTCATGGATTAGTAATAGATACACAATTCATTTATTACTCCGTTTCATGAGTCATTCTCCGCTGAATTTTATGAATTAGTAATAAATATCCAACAATCGGGCATCTGGACTATCACCGAGTAAGCCCCAATAAAATGGTGCAAGTGTACTCAACAATGATGCACGAACGAGCACCCAAATGCACGAACGAGCATTCGAAAATATGGACAAACAAGGAATCCTACACAAAACATGAGAGAGAAAATAATAATAAAAATAGAAAAGAGGCGCCTAGGGAACGGGCCCACCGGCCGGCCGGCCATGCCGTCGTGGCCGGTCCCCCACGCCCTCTTCCTTTATTGTTCTTATTTTATTTATTTTCATGAACTCATGAAAACTCCTTCATTCAAGCAACTTTCCTTGTTTGAGCAAAACTCACGGTTTCTTCATATTTTCAAGGTTTCATGAAAAATAATAAAAATGGGGAAGGTTTCGTGGGACCGGGCTACCTAGCCGGCCGGCCATGCACTAGCCGTGGCCGGTCCCACACCTTTCAATCCCTTATTTTCATAATTATTATTTCCCTCATCTCATGAAACTCCTCCGTTTGAGCAAAAATCATGGTTTCTTCATATTTTCTCAAATATCGCTCAAACCATGAAAAAGCCAAAAAGTCAAACGATCAACCGACTAGGCTACTCACGAAAAATATTAAAATATTATTATTTTAATATTCTCAAAATTTTGATCAAACGAGCAAAGTTCTACTTGCTCATTCGAGCAAAAATCAAGAATTTCAGTCAAGATCAAACTCTTCTGAAAATCCAAAATATTGCTCAAACGCACATCAGAAAATACCAAAACTCTCAGGATTGAGACACGGACGTTATGGTGACACGGGCATGCTTCCTTGACCGACCAAGACTAGACCTAAGGCTTGCAAGGAGCTGGTCCCACACATCTCCATAATTAGGTTTTATCACCTAATGCTCAAACGAGCACTATTCTAATAAATGATTAACACCAGCATTTGATCATTCTTTCACCAACCGGTCAACAAAGGACTCTGGTTCACGCTCACTCGAGCACTTGGGCACCACATGGTCGTCCATCATCCCGTGTGGTCGGTCTCTCCTTCACTCAGTGACCTATTTTCAGCGATTCATCAATTGACGAACAATTGATCAAAATTAGGGTTTCGAACAAACGCTCCACAAATCATCATTCTGAGCAAGTTCAAACACTAATAATTTTATGTTGATCCAGTAATCGACATCAAGATTAATTATATAATATTTGGTAGACTACCAATATTTTAATTAATATTTTATTGGGTCACGTTATCAATAATTCATCGAATTGAGCAATACTTGCTCAGTTGCTCGAATATTGATTAATCTATCAATATTCAGTAATTTATCAATATTCTTTAATTCGTCGAATCGAGCAATACTTGCTCAGTTGCTCGAATATTGATCCAACTATCAATATCAATATTCAGTAATTCGTCGAATTGAGCAATACTTGCTCAGTTGCTCGAATATTAATCCAATTATCAATATTCAGTAATTCGTCGAATAGAGCAATACTTGCTCAGCTACTCGAATTTACAATATTTGATCAAACGAGCAATATCAACATAAGAACTGTACGTCTCAATCATGAATCACTGAGCATTCGTCACTCATGCCCAATTCAACAAAACTTAGACTCACTGTCTAATCAAGTCAACGACTGACTAATCAAATACACGTCTGCTTTGCAGACTCCACGTTCATGAGACATCAATCACGTCATATGGGGGGATATTACTTAGGGTTTAGGTCTGGCGGCCTACGAAACGTTTGTTCATCCACGACGAGAAATGTGAGTAAGTAGTGCAAACGGTTGAAAGAGTTAGCAAAGCAGTGGGTGGACGGTTAACCAAGTCTCCACACGACCTGGAACTGGTTTCACCACGAATTCCCACTTTCTCACTCTTTCACTCAAGAAACCGTCACACTTACTGGGATCAATGGGTTCACTATTCTGACAATATAAATAAGTCGTTGAATCCATGATTGAGGGGAAAAGAAAATCCACGAGATATTTGAACAGACAATTCATCGTCTAACCAATAATCATCGTGTGAGCAACACTCTCTCAATCATTCGAACTTATTCATTATTTTGCAAAAACCTTCAACACATCCACAATCCATGATCAGCATTGATCCCACAATTCTCAGCTTCCCTCCTATAGATCAACCCATCTCCCTCTTTGTGACCGAATTGACTATGGAACGACCATTGACTTGGTTTTGGCCGGAGTCCTACATTTTGATCTCTCGAACTCAAAGCACCCCCGTGCAGTGCATCTGTGTGAGGTTAGGCAGTTTGCTCGGTTGAGGAGTCTCTTCCGATCGGTCGTCTCTTCACTTTCCTAAAAAACCAACAAATCGTTTTTCCCCATCTACACATATATATGAAAGATACATTAACAGAACTTAGTTCGATAACGCTTTAAACTACGAAAAACGGATATCTTCATTGCATCATTTCTTCTGATAACTGAAAACTGAAGTGGGAACGAGTGATCACATCATCCCAAAAGGATGCTTAATGGAATTATATAACTCTCAAGTAATCACTAACATGATTCACAATTATAAAATAATAACAGTAATTCAAAGAACAACAGTGAATAAAAGCAATCAACAATTTATGCATCAAGAAGCAAGTGTTATCCTAACCTCGTCAAACTCATTGGAGAAGACGACGCGAAAACAACCCTAATAATGATAACATCGTCCATATGAAGTGTTGAACCAAATCATGATTCAGAATATTACCATCAAGATCAGAAAGTTAATCAATCAAGTATAATATGCACACAAGTGATTCCCTCAAATAAAATAGTATATATAATATCAAAACGGATGACTTACCGCCCTATTATTTAATATTGCTTACGGATGAGTTACCGCCCTACTATATTAATAAGCAATAATATTAAAACGGATGACTTACCGCCCTACTAAATGAAATAGATATAATAATATTAAAATGGATGACTTACCGCCCTACTAAAATAATATTGTCGACAGATGACTTACCGCCTTATTTAACCTAGCTAAGAGCCGTGGGGAAACACAGACACTCCTCGCAGAGAAATCTCACAAAGCATATCACACACAAACACATGCATAGCAAACATCGTAAATGCAAGTATAACATACATTGCATACAAAAGAACACAAAAGCAATTCATCAAAAGTACACGCAATCATGCACACGGATAATAAGGTCTCATCATGCTCACAGATAAAGGAAAGCTTAATGATTACAAGAAGGTTACAAAGTTCCCACTTGATTTGATGACAAGCCACGCCTACCTTGAAATCCAGAATCCACTGGTTCATCTTTTGAATCGATTGTTGTTAATATAGACTAATTGTTAATCACACAAGCACGCTAATAATTTTGCCAATAGGCTCATACAACGTTCATAACATAATATCTTTCAAGTTTCCAGTTATGGGTTAAGTGAAATAACGAATGGTTCTAATTTTATTAATGGTTCCTTAGAATGGTATTTGGTAATTTTGGAATAAATCAATATCTACTTATCCAAATGGGTTCAATTTTGGTTCCATTGGAAATCTCTCAATTTTTTTTATAACTTAACAGATACAGAAGAAACGGAAATCTGACCATAACGGGTCTAAAAATCCAAAATAAGAAATTTGATCCTAACCCTACGGGTTGACCCGACCCGCGTACTTGGTTCAGACCTTAACCTATCTGACTTGGTCTGACACACGAGTCAGACGCTGACTCACTGAATCGGTCTAACTCGGCTAACTCACTGAGTTGACTCAGTCATTTTTCTAAACACGTCACAGACGTTTCTAAATATTTTTCAAACTTTTCAGAATTAACATACCCATTTAGAACTGTAATATCTCACTCCATATTACTCTAAAATGAACTTTCTATATCTCGTTGGAAAGGTGAGACTAATTCCTACAACTTATGTGCTAAGTTTACAATTTTTCATCAAATTATTACTCCAACCCATCCAAAGTCGCCCATTAAGATGGTCACATGCGACTGTTTTTCTGTTATTTCAAAATTGAGCAGCCATATTCAAACATCTATATTTCCATCGTTACTAAACAAAAAGGAACCTACTATAGCTCATTATAAGATAAGACCATGTTCTAAAATTTATCAGTTATACCCAAAAATCAATTAAACTCTCGTCATGATGATAATCTACTCTAAAGATTGTCACAGGCGACTGATTTATAGATTCAGTTTTAGCAAAATAATTTCAAGTATTTACTGTTCACTCGATTTTGTTGTAAATTCGACAAGCTATAGCTTTCTGGAAACATGACTAACTGAACTACAACTTGTTATTCCTAAAACTCTTACAGTAAACTACTTATAAAGACTACCAAACTGTTGACTAGATCATTTATGAACTAATTAACTATCCTCTCACAACAGAATTTCATGCTAAAAAAATACATTTAGAATAGTTATAAAAATTACCTTGGTTCATTCATTCAAGTTATAACATCATTTCTATACATATCATTTCTCCCATTATCAAGATAATCTAAAGATTCATTAGTAATATATATACCTTATATATCAAATCAGGTTGGTTTCCATCCTAGCACCATTACCATTTCTTCCTTCATCTCCTACTGTCAAGCTAAACACCATCACCATCTACTCTCTCACTCTCAACCAGTTTCATATTTTCCCACACCTCAAGTCTCACTTTCTGTCTTTCATAGTTTCTACTTTGTTAATGTTGATATCCATCTCTTAATAGATTTTTTGGTAATAAAGATCTAATAGATTGATTAAGAAAATTTACATGTTGTCTGGGTTTGGTTGCGGCCACTGATATGCAACCTATCCCGGTTAAGTGCTCTGAAAATAAAAACAGGGGGAGATCCATATAGTTCACAGGTTGTTGTTGCTTTGGACATCTGCCCCAAATCAATAGCTGCCTGATTGGCTTTCTTAGTTACAATACTTAAAAGAAAAGATTTATCGCATATGTTCGCTTTGATGATTTCTTGTTTACTAGCATCCCATCTCGCTAAAGCTTACCAAGATATGTTGTTTGGAGCTCCACTTATGATCATGTAGAGATTGTTGCAGCTGGTTTCAATTGGAATGTTTGTAGCTTCGAGATGAACTCCTCAACTCCAAGTTTTCACTGCTGCTAACACCTCACCTTCCTCACTAGTTTGTGTTTGGGATGTTTTCCGCATCACCTCGCTGCACATACCCAAATGATCACGTAAAACAATAGTATAAATAGAAGTGTTAGTATTGGCATCCCAATAAGAGGCAATGTTCATTTTAACCGCCCCAGGCATGGGGGAGATCCAGTCCTTTATTTCCTTAACACATGGATGTGGCTAGAGTGATTTGGTTGGTGTTCCACTTTCCTCGCTTGATGATTTTGTTTCCAAAAGCGAACTGCGTTAAGATGGACTTGTCTTGGATGTTGTTGAATTCCTTTAAAAGTCTTATCGCACCTTGCCTTCCATATATACCACACCATTGAAGCGCAAAATGCACTCTAAGACTCCCTGTCAGTACACCAACCTATAGGAGTATTGTGCCAACTATCAATCCATTCATTTACTGAATTTAAGGAGTACCCAGGCGGAAATGGGTTTGAATGAGAAGCAAACAACACACTTCTTGCAAACAGACAGTTTACAAGAATATGCTAAAGCGTCTCTCCCTGTTGTGAACACAAAGCACAAACATTTTGGATATCTACATACCTTGCTAGACTATCCGCCGTAACTACCATGTTTTGCCTATATTTATATACAAATAAAACAGTTCTAGGTGAAGAATCTATCCTCCATATTTGATCCCATATAGAATTCTGAATTTCTTGTTGGTTTCTAATCGCATTGTACAAGGATTTCGTCGAGAAGTTTCCATCTCTCTTTTGTGTCCATCTCTTAGTCTTATTCACAGTTACCATTAGGATTGCATTTACTGTATGAGAGTCAAAAATTCTTTGGAGTAAGTTAATATTCCAAGAGAAAGAATTAGGGAGGAGAAGATGAGAGACTAGATAAACATTAAGAGGCAGGACAGTTGGAGCCAATTCCATGTCTATGGGAATCCAGTTATCTTCGATGATGTGGACGGAACTGCCATCCCCTATTTCCAAAAAACAGTAAGGCTTAATTTGATTTAAACCCTTTTGGATACAGTTCCACATCCAAGACCCTGTTTTAGTAATTTTTGTATCAAGAGCATGTCTACAGTTCCTAAAATATTTTGCTTTAAGCGCAACTGCCCAAGGAGCATCTTGATTTGTCAACAAATTCCAAGCTAATCTACCTTGTTGTGCCAAGTTATTATCTTCAATTTCTTTAAAACCTTGACCACCTTCATTAATAGACTTGTATAAAGCTATCCAAGCTATTGGATAAAAGCCTCTTTTACCTTCCTTTTTTCCCCACCAAAAGTCTCTTCGTAGGGAAATGAGTTGGTCGGTAATATTCTTAGGAATCTTAAAACATTCCATTTGATAAATGGGGAGAGTTTCAAGAATGGATTTGAAAACTACAGTTCTTGTCACTTGAGAGTGTTTTTCCTCTCTAATTTTGCAATATACTTCTAAACCTAGCAAACATCGAGTCAAAGCATTGGATTTTAGAGCCAGAGATGAAAAGAGGAGTACCCAAATAAGAGTCAGAAATGTTAATCTTTTGAATTTTCATGATATTCATTATCATTTTACCAAACTTATTAGGAAACTTACGGCTGAAAAAAATTCCAGACTTCTGGAAATTTATCATCTGCCCGGAGGCACTACTAAAGATATTAATTACTTCTAGAATGTTCTTTGCGTCTACTAGAGTAGCCTTAGAAAACAGAGTGCAGTCATCTGTGTTAGAGCACTGCTCAGTCGAACTCGCAAGCATTGCTATCTCAAGCTTGTTTGTCAAGTTCAGTTGTCAAAACTATAAGTCTTGATTTCTAGTCTACTTATAACTAAGTCTCAGATTAGGATAGAATGGGTAGTTGAGCTTTAGACTTCACGGCGTCATTGATTGAAGACGAAGAACTACTAAGGGGAGCTTGTGGAACTTCATCAACAAAAGGTATGTGGAGACTTGAACTCATCTATCACTCAAAAGTCTATCTACTCTATCTCCTATTTGAGACAAAAGTCGTATAGCTATATAGACTTCGATTATACACATTTGATATTTCGAGATGAGTTTAACTCGCTTACATATTTCTCGAAATATGTGTTGGTAAGCTTTCGCTTTAACCAAGTTCATCTTATATTCTTGATGAAAGTCAAAAGATGATCATGTGAAAATCACCTGGTAACATCTTATATGATTTGTGTGAGACAGTCATTTGGTGTATACACGGAATGTTTCGTATTGATCATTTAATCACTTGAAAATTGCTTTGAAGCTAATAGTTTATGTGAGATAGCTAATAGTTTAGAACCATAGTATGCGTACTTGTATGCTAACTGTTGCAAGTTATTCCAAGTCCGCAAACCATAGTATGCATACCCGTATGCGTACTAGTTTGTTAGTTGAAGTCCGAGAACTTAGTATGCATACCCGTATGCGTACCGGCGTAAGTTCAAGACTGAGAATTCAACTGAGTTTGGTGGTGTAAGACAGTATGCGTACCCGTTCGCATACTGGCAAACCCAGGCCAAATCCGGCTGCTTAGGTATGCGTACCCGTTTGCATACTTGAGTGGGTTATGTTCTAAAATCGGTTTGTTCATGAACTAATACATTTATATAATAAGGAATGCAATCTTTTGCAAACCGTGGATATAATGTTCATGAATTGATTCGAGTGAATCAAAATCGATTTTGCTTCAATTGTGTCTTGTATACTTCTATGAGAATATAAACAATTGAACAACTCTATAACTAGTTTCATTTGAGTCATTTGAACTAGTTGTGTTAAGATGAACAAGGTTGATATGAAAGTGTTCATATGGCTAACTTCGGTTAACTATTGTTGAGCCAACAAGGTGTACACGTTTAGGTACAGTTACCCATATCTAAATGAAGTCACTTTTCATTTGTGTGTAACAAGCTAAGTTCGATCTAACGGTTGAAAGATATTATCTCGAGTCTAATCAGGTTTTCATCTAAAGGTGAATATTAAATGCTTTGTTACCAAGGTAACATTAATTGCAAACCCTGATTTGAAGACTATATAAGGGAGAACTCTAGCAACTGGGAAACCTAATCCCCACACCTCATATGTGATACTAGTTGCGACTAGAGTCGATTCTCCTTTAAACTAGGTTTTTCCTAAAACCATTATAGGTTAACGACTTAAAGACTTCATTGGGATTGTGAAGCCAGACCCAACTATTTTCTCTGTAGTTGCGTGTTCTGATATTGCTTTATTCTATCGTATTGAGTACTATCTTCTCTAAGATTTTCTCGATATTTAATCTCTGATAGGCAAGATAAAAAGTAGTCACAAACATCTTCGTCTCATCGTTTGTGATTCCATAATATCTTGTTTCGCTACCATACGATTAAGATTATTGTGAGGTGATTGATATTACTAGGCTGTTCTTCGGGAATATAAGTCCGGTGTATCAATTGGTTCCTGTTCACCTTGATTTATCAAAAGACGGAACAAAACTCATAGGTATTTCTGTGGGAGACCGATTTATCTATTCAATAGACTTTTCTGTGTGAGACAGATTTGTTTATCAAGTCTTCGACTTTGGGTCGTAGCAACTCTTAGTTGTGGGTGAGATCAGCTAAGGGAATCAAGTGCGTAGAGTCCTGTTGGGATTCAGAGGCGTAAGGAACGCGACTGTACCTTGATCAGTGTGATATTGGTTAGGGCTCAACTATATTCCAGTCCTAAGTTAACTTGCAGTAGTCTAGTGTCTATAGCGGCTTAATACAGTATGGTGTTCAAATCTGGACTAGGTCCCGGGGTTTTTCTGCATTTGCGGTTTCCTCGTTAAAAAAATTTCTGGTGTCTGTGTTATTTCTTTTCCGCATTATTTTTGTTTATATAATTGAAATATCACAGGTTGTGCATAGTTCAATCAATTAGATAATCCAACCTTTGGTTGTTGATATAAATTGATTGGCACTTGAACATTGGTCTTTGGTACCGTTCAAGTTGTTTCTCATAATAATCAGGCTCACAGATTCTATCTGTTTGATTTGCTGATTACATTGAGAAATAGAGATACAACTCTTGGATATATTTCCATTGATTGAGTCTGACTGTCTAGTTGATTCTCTTGGAATTATATTGGAGTTTTTCCATACAGATTGCCTAAACGAAATATTGGGTGTGGTTGTTAGACCCCGCTTTTTCAATCTGCGAATAACAAATGGGAGATAGGGATACTATTCCTAGCTACACCAATTCCTCTAATCTTACCTTCAGATTCATTTTTCCTTAAAAGCCTAGTAAACTCTTCCATACAAATCAGGAAAAGGTAAGGGGACAGTGGATCCCCTTGCCTAATTCCTTTTGAATGATGGAAGAAATTTCTGTGAGACCCATTACACAAGATTGCAATGGCAGGGGTGCTGATGCACTGCTGAATTAGAGTACACCATGTCTCCGAGAAGCCTAACTTTTTCATATCGAGTTAGGCCCAACTGACCCTATCAAAAGCTTTACTCATATTGAGTTTAATTCCCATCAGTCCTACTTTGGATTTACTTTTCTGCATCGAGTGAACTACTTCTTGATCCATAATGATGTTATCGGTTATCTTCCTATTGGCCATGAAGGCCAACTGGAAAGGGGAAATAATTCTGGATAAATTTTTTCTTATTCTATTAGCTAGAAGTTTAGAGATAATTTTATAAGTTGTGTTGCAGAGACTGATCGGTCTAAAGTCTGAGGGAGTAGAATGATTGTCTTTCTTAGGAATCAAAGCAATTAAAGTGGTGTTTATTTCCTTAAGAATGTGTTTGGTTCGAAAGAAATGTTGGACCATGTTCACAATGTCATTACCAATGATTAGCCATTGGTGGGAGAATAATTTTATATTAAAACCATCTGGTCCTGGGGACTTATCTACAGCCAAAGATTTTACCACCTTTTCGATATCAGAATAAGAGGAAATAGCAATTAGAGAGGCGTTTTCCACAGTCGAAACATCTGTAGAAAACAGGTCTGTAACCGGGTTAAGAAGCAAGACAAGAAAACTTTTAAAGTACGAGTAAGAGTGCCTGAGATTCCTGCGTGCGAGTTGTGAGTCACTCCATTTTTATATTATTTTTAAATTAATCAAAATACAAGCCTATTTTGACCTTCTGAAGTTCTCGTTTGATACTCCATTTTTATCCACTAATGAAGAAATTTTATTTCTTCCTCTTCTATTCAGGGTGCATGAGTGAAAGAACCTAGTGTTTCTATCTCCAAAACGCAAATTATTTTCCCTACACTTCTCTTTCCAGATTTTTTTCTTCTTGATCATATAACTGTTCTAGCTCATCTATGTGTGTCGCTAAAAGTCTATCTTTGCTGCCATCCTAATTGGAAGCATGGACTAAGTTAATTATCTCTATAGAGATTCTAATTTTCTGTTGAATCAAAACAAAAACCTCATTGTTCCATTTGGACATATTTTTCTTAACTAGTTTTAACTTGGAAATGACTCTAAAAGGGGGGGATCCTATGACTGGTGTTTCCCAACAATCCTTAATTATTTGGAGAGCTTCAGGATAGTCTAGCCAGAGACTAAAGAATTTGTAAGGAATTGCTTGAGATTGAGCTAGAGATTTAGAATTGAGGAGAATGAGAGAGTGGTCCGACCCAACCGCTGGAAAGTGGGTAACCGTCGCCTGCTGGTTATGAGCTAACCACTCAGCATTGGCGAAGGATTTGTCAAGCCTTGCCTTAATTAATTTGGGAGTTTTCTATTTGTTTGACCATGTATGGGTTGGTCCAATAAAACCTAAATCAATGAGACCTAAATCTTCTATGATTTCTTTTATATTCTGAATTGGAGCTTCTTCAAAAGGTTTCCCTCCTTGTTTATCTGATCTTGCTAAAGTAATGTTTAAGTCTCCTATTATTACCCATGGACTATCTATCACTACTACCATTTCCTCTAGGCATAACCAATCTTTTATATGTTCACCCTTCTTTGGATTTCCATAGAGGAAAGTGTACTCATTTGTCATTTCTAAACCATTTTCTATGGTCTACGGTATGAATCATTCGTCTAGTTTTTCTTTTTATTTCTACCTGCATATGATCTCCCCAAGTTAAACCTAGACCTCCTGATAGTCCTAAGGGGGAGACCAGAGAGAAGTTGTTGTAGCCACAACCTAACATCACTTTTTCTACCTTGTCGTCCTTACACCTAGTTTCTGAAAGAAATATAATGTCTGGTTTAAGAGATATGCAGAGTTTTCCTAAATGGGAAGAAGTGGTGTTTGAACCAATTCCTTGGCAGCTCCAAGAAAAGATATTCATGGTGATATTCTTAAGAGTTTTAGCACACTTAAGTTGGCTAAGCAAAAACAAAAGGATAAGAACATAAAAGAAACCGATTGATTTCGAAACTAACTAGAAGATGGACGATAACCACAGAACTACTGCCAAACTAGAACAACCTAAACGAAAATTGAGTTTAGAGCTAAGACTACAAGGCTCTAATGGTCAAGAGACTGATTGCGGCCTGTCTTATTGATAGACGCATTTATGTGTCTAATATGATCTCAATTGTATGTAATGTTAGGTCTCGATTTTGTACTTATTATGGCTTTTTATGTATTTGTAGGTATTTTTGGGAAATAAACATTTTTGGAAAATTCGGCTCGAAAAATTGTTAAAAGCACCTCCGGCGGACATCTGCTAAAAGGACCCCCATTTTGAATAAGGGGCATCCTAACTGTTAAGGGCCACATACCTGCTATTCGCACCCATCAACGGTTAAGGGGCACTTATCTTCAATATTTCAAAATAGACAAAAAGGCGGGAAAATTTATATTCACGGAACATAGTTTAGGTTCAAGATTTTGAAGGATTTAATGAGATTCAATCACCAGAATTGTTTGGGATGGACTTGAATTGAGTAAACAGGCTTGGTATGTGGGTTTGGATCGATCGAATCAGGCTAGATAACCCGGCAGAAGGAAAACAGAGGTAGAATGATGTTTCCTGCGTGAATTTCTGGCAGAGATTTAGTTGAGTGATTGTCGGATTTCCTCAATGGTATAGATTGGTTTGGGCCTGGTTTGATCAAACAGGACTGACAGGTGTTTCAGAATCAATGAAATAGGGAGTTTACACGAACTTCCCATAAAACAGGGCAGTGAGCTATTACGGGTTTTGTGTTGATTCCAAATATGGAAGTTACGTGTGGAGATAAGGCTAGGATATCTTTGTGAGATTTGTTTCTATCCTAAGAAAAGTTTGACAACTTACAAACACGTAGAGAAGAGAAAAAATATCCAAGTCCAGTGACTTTTGGCCGAGGAAAAAAGAATTAGGTTTGAAAGAGATTTCCGCGGATATTTTGGGTCATGTGGTATATATATAGATTGGCTGAGGTTCAGATAGAGGAATCGAGACTTTAGGGAAGTTGCAGAGAGCTTAGAAACCGAACAGAAGATAAAGTAAAATTACAGAGAAGAAGCTGCAGGCGAGAGGAAGAAGACGACCAAAACCGTCACCTTTTCTTTCAAACTTGTAACAATTTTCCAATAATTATTTATGTTAGTGTTTCTTTGTAACTGTGGGTTCTGTAACTGTGGATTCTGTAATAATTATATTTGTTACAAACCCGCTGCTCTATTAGTTTTCTCTTGTTTTTCACCCTTTTGAGCTATGAACACCTATTTTGCGCACGTGAAAACATGAGGAGCTAAACCCCATTGTTGAGGCAACGGAGGAAGCCAATTTTCCATGATTTGTATGGTAATTTCTATTTAATTAATTTTTGCAATCTATTTTATGATTATTTGCCTTGATTGAGAATTGATTGAATGATTTTTCCTAAGCAATTGTGATTTCTCTTGATAGATTATGCTTAGACTTAGGTTTCTGATATTCTATGCTTTCGAAATACACATGTTATTCTAAAAATCTACCATTGCAAAATATTATAGTCACTCTAAATGTAAATAGTTGCATAAATATTGATTGGATTAAATCACATAAAAATTGGAGATTGGTGGAATCCTGAGTCTCAGTGTTTTTTTTATAATCTTGATAACAACATTGTCTTGCGTTTTCTATTTTAATTTAAGTCTAAAACGAATCTTCACAAGTCTTAAACGAACCATATTATTGACCACTATACAAAATCTCATCACTTATTAGCAGTCTTTACTACATGCACAAGAAACTGATACAACCAACAGTCATAAAGGGGGCTAAAACTAGAGCAGGAGTTAGAAATACTCGGAGGGGAAACTATCACTAATCATGGCCAAGCAGTAAGATGAAAAGATTACTATAAACTACTAAGAATATAAACAAAATGTAAACAATTGAGAGATTATAAATTACCAAAGCGAGACTATAAGATATAAGGCTACAAATTAAGAATTAGTGAATAAGTAAATGAGAATAAAGCAATACTAAGAATTAAGCAATTTTGAAGTGAGGATAACAAGTAATTACGCATAACAAGTGGGTGATAAAGTAATCAAAAGAAATAATGATAATCAAGAAGGATTAAAAGAAGTTATGTGACTAAATAAGGCAGTGAAAATGAAATTATAAAATCGAAAAGCAAGAGGTAATAGATAAGCAAATAAATCAAAAGTAAAAAAAAAACAGGTAGCTTGAACTTAGTGATTTTGTTGAATAATAAACCTGAGACCTGAAATTTTGGTTAATCAAGAGTTGGATTATGCCAAGTAAAGCTCATGACCCCTATTTCAAATTTAAGCCTAAAAATCAATGAAATTCCTAAGTTTGAACCCTAGACGTGAATTTCTCGAGTTTGTTCTAATCTAAATCGCAAAATGGTTTTGATTACGTGAATGATCTAAGCTAAGGCACAAATCACTACGTTCCAATTTTATAGGCTAGCGAAAGAAATAATTATCGATTTAAGATGTTGCAAGATTAACAAAGAGAAATAATGTTGACAGAAAAGATTGACTAGATTAGAAAAGGGTTACCATGGAATCCATCTCCTACTCAGGTGTGGGTTGGTTCTTTGTTGGCGCAGAGCTCGGTACCATCACTAAACTTTCAGATATTTGATCTTCACCTTTAAAATTTGACCCATACTGATCGACATACACAGGAGAATTGGATTTTTCACTAGAGTTGTCTGAATCTAAATCTAGGTCCTTAACAAGAATTCAGAAAGATGCTTTAGGGTTATTGGAGCGGGTCATAATACTGGTCAAATCTAATAAAGGAAACGGGCCTTTTCGAAAGACAAGCCCACCGGTCTTTGCCTTAGAAGAAGAGCTTTCACCAAGATCACAGCATTGGCGTTTAATCGGTGTAAAAGATGGGCTAGCAATATCCAACTCAAAACTACGCTTACCTAGCACTGGAGGAGATTCAGTTGCATCATGGAAGGAGGATTTAGTAGAGCAGAATAGAAATAGATCACCATCAAGAATAAGATTAGGGGAGACTTCAGTACTAGAGGTGGTTGCGGGCTGTTGAACAGAAAAACTCTCAAAGAATTCAACAACCAGGTTAGGATCAACATGGCCATGGAACCATCCATCTGACTCCACAGACCCAGGGGATTCAAGACTAGGATCATAGATGGCGTCAAGTTCACCGTTCTGAAGAATAGGACAATATTCAATCCTGTGAGCGAAGCGAAAGCAGTAGATACAAAAGTTATGGGGAAGTTTGTCGAAACCAAAGTTAATAGCAGTTCTCGGCGAACCACCTACAGAAACAATAACTTGTTTAACCAGTGGCCTCTCTATGTTGATCAAAGCTTTCATCCTCACAGTGTCATCCTCTAACGGAATGCAATTTCCTGGTCTCTTACATAATATCAAGCCTACCTTATAAGCTATTTTGGAAACTACCAATTCATTTTGCATATAAGGCTGTAAATCATGGATTGAAAACCACATGGTTATAAAGAGAAGATCACGGCACGGGATGGAGATTGAAGGGTACCAATCAGTGATAGCGAGGACATCCCCATAGATGACCCAGTAGTTGGTCCTGGAAACCCAAGATTTAGTTTCACCTTTTTCAAAGCTAATCTTAAAATGGTTATGGCAAAAACTAGAAATGATGAGAGTATTATTTTCCCCCATGTAAAACGAAGTGCCTTGCAAACATCTTCCAAAGAGTAGGATGCAGTGGTAAACAACCTAGCTAAGATACAATGTTTGCCTTCCACTATAGTTGGTTGGGATATCTTAGGGAGAGTAAAGGGGTGAGGGCCAAGAATGGATTTTGCGGAGTTAATGCTCACAGCAGCGAATTTAGAAAGCTTACTTAAACTGCCAGAGTAAATGTAAAGACAAAAGAAGGAGAAGAGAATAAGGAATGAGCAAAGAAGAAAGGAAGGAAGAAACTGTTTTCAAATTAAAGTCATGGAGGAGAAGAGGATATTCAAACATAAAAAACAGACTTCCCAAGAAAATAAAAAAATTAATACACTGACAAGAGGGTTGATAGAGTTCAGGGATGGCTAAAATCCATTGGTTTAAGCTCACTGTGGAGCCAATAAATATGATATAACAAGAGCTACGAGGTACACAAAAGTTAGACTTAAGGCTATGAAGTGTTGCCAAGTTCAGAAACCAGGCAATAAATGGGATGTGACCTTGTCGGTTAGGTTAAGGCTACTACTTAATAAGAGAGATAAGTTTAAACAGCTAGAGATAATTACTGAGGGGGACTACATCTAGGTCTTAGCAATGCCAAAGCAGGTGCAAAGAAGAGAAGCATAGAGTGGAGTCTATCTCTAGCGTGAAAATAAGGGACAAGAGATACCATTACCGAACCAGTGAGGGAAAGATTTTAAGAATTGTTGAATTTATTATGGATTTTACCTTCCATAGAGAAGTCACACTAACCAAGAGAAGAAAGAGTATCAGGAAGTATGCCCATAAAGATCAACAGACAATTAATCTGGTATTTATGGTTTCCTTTAAATATAGTATGTTAAAAATGTAAAAGGTTCTGAGATGAGATAATGAGATTACAGATCGCTGAGTATAGCATTTGAATCTAGTGGTCAAAATTCAAGTTAGTCTGAAGTTTCGGGAAAAGAAAATCAAACAGGACTCTAAGCCTATACCACTCCGTAACAAATTGGAGGTAAGTAGCTTCAAAATTAAATTTTACGAACCCTATGAGTAGAGATGTGACAAATACTGTGGTGCCCATACCTAAGGTAGAGAGTGAAAAGATTGGGCCAATACACAAATCAATACCAATCAAAACATCAAAGATAGTTGAGGAAAGCCAGTTGTAGCACTTAAAAGCAGAAGCAATAAAAACCGGAGATTCCTATAGTAAACGAACCAGAAAAACAGCCTCCCAACTAGATTAAGAGAATAGCCCATAGAGAATCAGGGAAAGTCTGGGTTGGTAAGAGCTTTTAAGAGTGCTATAATCATTTGTATTCACTAGCAAAAAATCCATCTAGCTATCGGTGAGAGTTAAGCTGATTTTGGGAGGTGAATTTCCTTTTGGGAGGAATTTTGTAAGAGAGCCTTATTCTAAGATTTTAACAGTAACCTAAAAGATGGTTTATACCCAAGCAGAAAAAAGAAAATAAAGAAGAATTCAAGATATTATTTTTGATTTATAAATATTGATGATTAGGTTCTATTAACTAGATTCATTGTACTACCACCAACCAATTGGAGGCAAGGAGAACTTATTATCTACCATATCCAAAAGTTATTGTACTAATGCAGAAGTCTCCAAACACTCTGGTTCACCTAAAACTTTCGTTGTAAAAAGATTTTTAAATCTAATTTTCATCTACTTAAAATTAAAGATCCTAACAAGAATAAAATAGGTTAAGCATACTAATACATTCAAGACGTCGTTTTCTTCTGAAGTTTTGATTTAAGCAAGCAGAAGGAAAGCAAGCAGAGGTAGTCAAGTTGATTAAAACAAACAATCAAAAAGAAGAAAAACTAAAACAAAGGCAAGAAAGCAAACAGATGGAATATATATCATAGATTTCCAATCAGAATTAGGAGAGGACTTCTGCTAGAGGTTGTTGTATGGGTCAAAGAGAATCATTAGAGCTTCAAACATGATGGACCGAGTTGCTAAAGAGAACCAATTGTGAGCGGAGTTTACTCCATTTTTGAGTATGTAACGGCAAGATTTTTAGGAGAGAGGGTAGAGGTCTTTTTTTTTTTTATCTATCTGAGTTTTATGTTTCAGTGACTCCTTAATAGATTTATTACTTCATCTTATACGTATAGCAACAGGTGTTGGATGTTAAAAATGAAAGTACTCTTAAACTTACACGTTTTAACGATGCATGAATATCATTTTAAGGTTTATTTTAGTATAATAAAAATTTAGCAAAACCATCTGGGTATAGAGAAGTTGACAATCTCAAATCAAGTTGGTCAAGGGTCCACCTGAAATGTTATTAATTATGATAAGAAGTTAAGATTCATTAGCGGTGATAGTTAATTAATGTGGGAATGTTATAAATATCCTTAATTTTTGTTAACCTTACACAAATAGTAAAAAGTATTATTTTCTTTTGAGTCAACTTTATAAAATTGCTTCCACTTTTTAAAAACAACTTGTATAAAGTTGCGTCCACTTCTGGAAGCAACTTGAGCTAGTTGCGTCAACTTCTTAAAACAACTTGTGCTAGTTGCTTCCAAATTTCAGAAGGTAGGGGTATTTTTAAAAATTGAATAAGGGTATATTTTAGGGGGCGAATTTTGAGGGCATTTAAATAATGTTCCCTAATTAATTCTAACAATAATGCACTAGTTAAACAATATGCAACCCAATTGACTATTTAAAGTCCAGATGAATACGCAAAGGCCCACCCAAAACGTTCTAACTAGAGCTGGCAAACGGGCGGGCCGGGCAGGCTTGTTACGGGTTACACGGGCCAAAACCTGCGGGTCAATATTCTTCACGGGTGGTCATTTTTCCAACCCGCGCCCGTAACGGGTAAAGCTTGCGGGTTCACGAGTTAGCTGGTTTCTGCTTAGTCAACTTACCAGAAAACGATTTGACAGAGTTTCCTCTGATTTCTGGTCTATTTCCGGCCACATTCAGGCCATCTTAAGCTCCTTCCCTGCAACCTAACATTCATCTAATTCATTTGATTCAATTCAATCAATATATTCAACACCAACGAAACCTACTCATCTTCTCAAAGGGGAAAAGGGAGAAAAATATAATAGGTCTTTACTGTACAAGGAATTGAAAATCATCATCACCACAAAATCAAACAAGAAAATGCTAGAAATATAGCTCCAATTCACACTGAAAACATGAGAATTCCAGAGATACAAACCCCAAAGGATATCGAGATTTGAAGGAAATCTTACCAAAAAAATCAATATCTTGATCTCAATCTCTTCTTCATCTCGGTTCTCCACTTCCTCCATCTCAGATTCAATCATGACACACACTAGCTGTTCTCCATCTTTTCTCACGGCTCAGATTCATCAATTCAGTCAAACCCCTATCTCAATTTCTGCCATGAACCCATCTTCTAAATTGCAACACAATTCAGATTTAAACCAATTTCTTCATCTTTCATTTCTAGAGATCGATGAAAACTTGGCGTCTGCTTCTCTTCCCTGTCTAATTATCTCTTCATTCTCGTTTGTCACAGCAGCAGCAATAACTCATTCCTCCTAAATCCAAACCCTAACTTCTTCTCAAACTTCTCTGATTTCTCAGATTCACCTTCAATTCCATCTTTCTCTCTTACATCCACAGTAATCACCACCTATTTCTATCTCCAGCTTTAAATCTGTATTAATTCTTTCATCATTTTATATTAATAAGATGATTAAGAACTTTTCATTTCAATTAAAATTAAAAAGAAAATAAAGAGGAGAATTCGATTAAGCACAGCTGTACAAACTACTTCCTTTGATCTTTAGATCTACGGCTTTTTTCAAGCTATTGTTTTGTCCGCCAGGGATTCAGGGAAGGACGAAGAAGAAGAAAAAAAGAAAAAAAGAAAAAAGAGAAGGAAAGGCTACAAACATTAGGGTTTTTGGACTTTATATGAGGGGATAGTGGGACACGTAACACAGTGACACACGTTAGTACGTTACACGTATGATACTGATGGGAGTGGAACACACGGCGGAGAATGGAACTACGGGTGAACCTGCGGGTTTCACGGTCCAGTCCGGGTTAACCCGTTTTTCAACGGGCCAGCATTTTTCCAACCCTAACCCGGCTTGTTTAGAAACCAACCGAGCCGGGTGCGGGTTTTTTACGGGCCGGGCCGGGCAAACCCGCGGGTTTTGGCTTGTTTGCCAGCTCTAGTTCTAACTAAGCCACTAGATATAAGCTCATTTTAAAAGTCAAACACAGTTGACTTTAGTCAAGTTATAGGTTATCATTTCCGATTACAGTATCTTTCTCGTTTGATATCTGAATGACGCATGCTAATATTCGATTTTGAATAGCTTTTCGAGATCTATCAAGTCGTAATAATATCATGTCAAAATTTATTATTTTATTAATTATAATAATTAATGTTAAAATTTGATTAATCGAGTCATTAGCGGCTAAATTGTCTCTTGACCGGTCAAATAGTGTTGACGAAATTACGGATCCTTACATTTTGTTATTAAAATATGACAACCAAACTTGACATACCAACGCTTGGTGAGTTCAATCGAGCTATGCTGTAGCAATCTCCCCCTTTGTCAATTTTAGTGACAAAACTCTTATTACATATGGAGCTAAACGAATTATAAAATAACTCATTCTTCATACGCTTGATTCCGAGTTTCAACAGCACAATAACCTGCATATATTCAATCAATAAATGCCGCAGTTGACATTTAAATAACAAAAACTTTTACTCCCCCTAAAGGCAAGCTAGGTATATATTCAATCCGAACATCTTTGTTATTCCCCATTTGTAGTCAGAAATACTACTCAGCAATATGATATGTTTCCCCCCCTTAGTCAATGCATTACTCTTTCATTAGATATAACGTTTAAGCACAATTGTCCTTTCCTAGTGATTAAAAATCACTTGTTTACTCCATATATTTCTCCCCCTTTTTGTCACAAAATGATAAAGGTTCGAGCAAATAAAGGTCAAACCGAAAGGATCTTACAAATCTATAAGACTTGTAAAACCTATAAGAGTTAAGCACGAAGGTTTCACATACCATTTTAGATAACCAATATTAAAACCGAAACTACAAGAGTAATTTAGTTTCAATATGTTATCAAGGAAACAATTGCCCGAAGCAATTTTCCCTATAGTCCAACAAATCGACTAAGATACTTAATTCCATTGTTGAACCGATTACGTATGTACAATCGCTTGTTTCGATAAGACCAAAATAAAGATCTGAATTAACTTTATTTTTCTCATCAGGCTCTAATTATTCAGACAATAACTTAGACCTTTCCCTTTAGACAAGACAAACACTAGGTTAGTTAACTAGTTTTTCTTGTCAAGGCATTCGATTAGACTTGAATAAACGAATCCTCCAATTGATAAGTCTAACTAAGATCAGAATTAACTTAGTTTCTCTTATCCATAATCAATTGGACTAAACAATTGACCCCATAATTTTGCTAAGCTAGTAGATACAAACTAAAATAAATTGACTTGCAATTATTTTTCTTAACCGGAAGCAATTGAAACAAATATATACATTACAGCACTGCAATTACACCGAATTTCGTTAAGCAAAAACACTTGATACCTAACAATAAAGAAGATACCAAATCATAAGCCAAATAAATTGACACAGTTTTTCTTAACCGGAAACAATTGAATCATATAAACAATCCATACATATCATAATGGAACATATCAATTGTACCGAAATTTTGTTAAGCAAAAGCAAAATATATGCAATATAAACAGGAAAAACGATTAACTAACAAATAAAATCGTTATCTCAATTTCCGCATCCACTACTCCCCCAGAAAGATATATCATTAAGCGCAATTTCAAATAAGAACTCTCCCATGGTGTGTTGTCATCCTCTCGCAAGAACAAAAAAACAACAACAAAAGCAACCTTTACCAAAGGTTGAATCGGTTTTAACTAATGCGTGCCAATAGCAAAAGTTGAAAACCAGAAACACATGTGTTATGCTAAACACAACTTATGTAAACATAAATTGATTATCAACATATTGTGACTTTTCACATATGAGTTTCAATCGGAACACCTTATGATCATTTGATAAAGCCTACCAACATGGGCTAGAACTTAATCCCGTTAAATAAAAAATCCACACAAATCATAAGGGTTACACCATATGAGATCGAATATTAAGGTCAATAAAAACCGAAATCAGACATCTCATAAAACCAAAATCACATAGCAAAATTATAGACATTCATTCACGGGCTATGCAATCAGAAACTATCACATTAAACAAAAATTATAAAATAATTTTATTCATAAATAAATATTGATAGTTTTATTCAGAATAAACCTTATACAAAAATATCGAAATAAATCAATACATTGATGTCTATTTTCTCTAAATAAGAATCAAATCTTATTTTTATTCCATGAGCAACTTAATCCTTCATATATTAGTACTAGAGGAAGGAAGGTTATTACTCTCAATCTTGAGCTTGTGAATTTCTTCAAGAAGATAACCTTGTTGCTTGACCATAATTTCTTGCAGTTGTGAAGTTTTAGTGAAGGACTCTGCAAGGACATGTAATTTTGTCTTCGATTGAATACAAAATTGTGTCAATATCTCAATACACTTATCTTTCTTCAGTATATTCTTTCTTTCCTTCTTGCTAAGCCAATCTCTCTTTTTGATCTTTCTCTTTAGTTTCTTAGCATCAAGAGATGGTGCAGACTTATTCTTAAAGAACTCTTTTAGAACAAGCACCTTTGCAAGAGAAGACATCGGATCCTGACTCATAGTTCGGACAAGGAATGACCAGAGGATAAGAGGAATCCTTTTATAAATCTTGAAAGATATTTTTCATACTACCGAAAATATAATATTCCTATAAATAAAATATTTTCAATTACTAGAGTTTTATTCCCATAAACTACACAAAAGTACCTTGATTTTTGCTTCCTTACACACATAATCGGCACACAAGGTGATGATGCAATCTAATACCGATTAGGTGGTATTGGTATGAGATTTTCTCTCATCATGGGATTTAGAACAAACAAGATGTTCTTGATCTAGTGAAGTATGATTCAAATAGCTTCTCTTGTTACCTCAATTTAACGAAGTTTCCGAAGATTGGTTGGAATTGCATATGCACGTCTTAGCAATCCTTGTTTTTGAGACAGTTTTGGACTTTGTCTTATTTTTCCTTGCACCATTAGATGATTTTTCAACATCGAAAGACATGCCCAATTTTAAAATGGTAAAATCACTAATGGAATATGAGGGAATTAAATTAACAACTAGTGTAATATTAGTTGTTTCCTCTTCCTTAGAGTTGTATGAATCATAGGTCTCATCTAGAGTTACAGATAATGCCTTGCTTCCAGTGTATTTCCTTATATTATGATAGTCTTTAGCCAAACGACCAAAACCTTTACACTTGAAGCATTGAGGTTGATACTCATCATCTTCTTCTTGATCCTTTTTGTTCTTGATTGGAACTCGATCATGAGGGCGAGAAGTACGATGATTATCTTTTACAAATCTCTTATTCCTTTTCTTTAAGAGATCTCGAAACTATCTTGTAATCAATGATAATGTTAGTTCTACATCATCATCATAATCTTCTGCAATCAATTCATCAGAATCATCTAACAATCAATTTTTCTCCACGTGAGCTTTTGAAAAAAAATCAGCTTTAAAAGCAATTCCTTTAGCTTGAATAGATTGAGATTCATGATTAAAGATCTTTAACTTTCGAACAAGTGTGCTCCGAGAAAGAGTTGAAAGATCGTTTGCTTTCATGATTGCATGTTTCTTAGATTCGTATATAAATGGTAACGATATGAGAATTTTGCATACTATGTTCTTTTCAGAAATAGTCTTTCCAAGGGAGAAAGAAGATGTTAGAGCATAGCTCGGTTTTACTCACCAAGAGTTGGTATGTCAAGTTTGGTTGTCATATTTTAGTGTGTCAAAACTCATCTAAAGTCGCTTGATTAAATACTAGAGTCAACTTCGTTTAGGTTAGACTAGAAAGTCTAGGAATGTTGAGACATACAAGTATTACTCTGAAGACCTGAAGAATGTGAAGAAGTAGCGAACTACAACGACGACATCATCCTTCCACTTGAGGTTAGTAATATTGACTTGAACTGTTTTATTCCTAACGTATCTTTCAAGTCGTGCTATATTAAAAACATAACTGCGAAGCTATATATACTGTACATATTGTATAATACTCTAGTGATGTGATATGGTCATAATTGTATGATCATGGTATTAGGGAATTAGACTACGAAGTATAACGCTTATCTTTTGAACTTCGTAGATATGACATCGACATAATCTTGTATATACTGTTATGATTATGTGAATGGGTTGTGGTGAAGATTTCATCCTATGAAACAATGTTTTACATTTGTTTAAAGGAAGTGCATTCATGAACTTGTTTCGTGAATCGAAAGGGAAATCATTAGGCTTATTGGTTCGGCTATTCATTGCAAATCTTTGGATGACCAATATGTGTGAGATGGTAGAACAAATCTTAACTATGTTATTTATCTTGGTATAACTAATCACAATGCCTGACTTATGATTTGGTATGACTGGTTTTTATTAATTGGTGTAACCGATCCTAAGTAATCACCATGTGTTGGTATGATCGATCCTGGTAATTGTTGTGACCGATCCTAGTAATTGGTGTGACTGATCACGAGTGTTGTGTAATCAATCCTTGTAATTTGTAACCGGTCCTGGTAACTGGTGTAACCGATCCTGGTAACTTGAGTGATCAATCACAAACAATACCATGTGTAGATGGAACCGATCCTTGTAACTAGTGTAACCGATCCTAGTGACTGGTGTGACCGTTCACAAGTATTTCCATATTAAGGTATAACCGTACCTAGTGATTTGCAAAACCGTTTGAACCCATGTATGTGATTTGGTATTTGATATATCACATAGTAGTCTTCGAATACAGGTCAACCAATTCTAAACTTGTTTGGAAGTGTGGTATAACCGATTCCAAGAATGTAAATCCATGTAAATATGAAATAAGGATTTACAGTGAAAAGATGTCAACATACTTTGAACACGTACAATAACTCTTATCATTTATTGTTCAAAGATATTACTTAGTACTCAAGGATATCCTATGCGGAGATAAATTAAGAATATTTTAATTAAGGTCTTTGGTTTTATATGCTTTAATTACCAGCAATTAAATGCATATCTCTAGAGAATAAAAATTAGTAATGTGCATTTACTAATTGGAGATTTTCTATTGAGAGATTTCAGAAATATTGGAAGGGCATTTATTGGAATTAGGAAAACCGAATTTTGCAATTCATTGCAAATCTTGAGAATTTTTTCGGTTTTGGAAATTCCTTGATGTCCAAACATCCTTGTTCTATAAATACCTAAGTTTGCATTTCTAGCAAACTATCCTAAGAGCTAGGCAAACTTCATTTCTTGTTGTTTCTAGTGGAACCGTCTAATCAGAGAGGAAAGTATCCTAATTAGGTGAAATCTCTTACGACCGCTCGTTTAAAGATTTTTGTGGGATCAAGAAGCTCTACGAGTACCGTTGGTGGAAACTAGATAATTGCAATGTTATTAGTTTTCGATTGATTTGATTGACTAACGGTTGTTGAAACTTTGATTGCACCTAGTTTGTTTATTCTTGAGAATTTTCTCTTCTGATATAAGATTCACTCATACTAGATCGAAGTATCGACGGGATCTTTAGAACTGTTATTAGATCTAAAGACATCTTGTGATGATCCATTGTTAACAGACTCCGTTCTGTGCGTGATTGATCACAAGAGATTCAAGTGGTGTTTTGCAGGTTATTTGAAGATTAAAGAATATTTGAAGATGAAGAAGATTTCTTATTAGTTTTCGTATCTTGTTGTGTGCACAAACCTTGATCGACTGGGATCCAACTAGAATCGGATTTATTCGATTGATTAGTTGTGTGAGATCGGCATTGCTTTATAGTTTCTCTTTGAGATCTATATTGATTGATTGCGAATCTAGACTTGACTATTTCGATAATTAAAGTTAGATTGATCTAACCAGGCAAAGGAGTTTATTAGATTAAACGGAAGAGCCTTTGCGTATGACTTAAGATATCTTTATCTTAAAGAATCAATAGAGTTGTTACCAAACAGATTCGTTGTTCCTTTGCTGTTTGGAATACGATCAAAAGGAATTGTACCAATGCGTGACTCTTGAAGTTGGAAGCGCAAGGATACTGAGGAAACTAAGTGAACTAGGGGTAGGTTCTTGGTCTCAACTATACGAAGTTGGTTTAGATTTTATATAGTGGCTTAATTATGAGAGTATTCAATTCTGGACTAGGTCCCGGGTTTTTTCTGCATTTGCAGTTTCCTCGTTAACAAAATCTTGTTGTGTCATTTACTTTATCTTTCCGCATTATAATTGTTTTATTATAATTAAAGTAAATTGCACTTTACTTTAACTCTGTTATACTTGATAGTGATCCTATAGAGTTTGGTTAAGTCCGAACCTATTATCAAGTATCACACTTTGTTTGTCGTATTGTATCGATCTCGTATCCATATACAATCACACGAATTGTGAATACCGAAGTTGTTGTATTGTCTTGACTTTGTCCATAGACGACCACACTTGGTAAGAGGACTTATAGGTTGAAACAAAAAGATTGTGGTGCATTTGGGTACCCTCGTCTTTTCAGAAGCATTAACAATCTCATCAGAGAGTTTGATGTGAAACTCTTCAAAGGTGTCATTATCATCCATACGAAGGTTTTCCCAATCATAAGTGATGGTTTGAAGTCTGGCTTCCTTTTCTGATGTATTCCTTTGAAGTTTGGCAAGTTGATACATGGTGTTGTAAATCTCGAGTTACAACATGTATAATAGCATTCAAACCATCTGAATTCTGCTTTGTAAATACCTTTTCCTTACTTGTATAATCAATAAGTTTTAAACTCAGTTTCCGATCATTCCACTTTTGGACGATTATACCCATCAACGACCAATAATCAAGTACTAAAGTTGCGAGATTGAAGAAAATATTTCATAGCAGATTTCCACCATAGATAGGTAGTTCCGTCAAACCTTGGCGGTACGTTAACTTAAATCGATTCATGAGATTTTTTTATTCATTCTTATAGATTGGATCGCACCAAACACGGATTGTTAGATCTTTTCGTGTTTGCCTGCTCTGATACCAATTGAAAAGACGAGGGTACCCAAATTTACCACAACAAAGTGTGTACTTGATAATAGGTTCGGAAATAACCGAAACACTATAGGATCAATATAGAGTATTACGGAGTTAACGTACTTGTGTATTTTACTTAATTATAATAACAATTATAATGCGGAAAACAAAGTAAAAGACACAACAATATTTTGTTAACGAGGAAACCACAAATGCTGAAAACCCCGGGACCTAGTCCAGTTTTGAATACTCTCATAATTAAGACGTTATACAAAATCAAATAACAACTTCGTATAGTTGAGACCAAGTAGACTACCCCTAGCTACTTAGTTCCCTCATAATCCCTATGCCTTCGACTTCTATAGTCACGCACGTGAATAGCAAGTCCTTTGGATCGTATTCCAAATAGCAAAGGAAGAATTTGTTTGGTAACCACTCTAATCAATCTTGCTAAAGATAAGATGAGTCGTTGACAAAGGCTCTTATGTTTAATCTAATAAAATCCTTTGTCTGGTTAGATTAATCTATCTAATGACTTCCGAAATAATCAAGTTTAGATTCGCACTCTATAGATATAGATCTCAAAGAGAAACTATAGAGAGTTGCCGATCTCACGCAACGAATCAATCAAGCCTATCAAAGATAAACCGATTCTAGTTAGATCCAAGCCGATCAAGGTTTGTGCACTAAATCCACAAGATACAAAAAATAATAAGAATTCTTCTTCGTCTTCAAATCTTCTATTGCCTTCAAAACCTGCACAACAACACTTGAATCCTCTTGTGATCAATCACACACAGAACGGAGTCTGTTAACAATGGATTATCACAAGATGTCTTTATATCTAACAATAGTTCTAAAGATCTCGTCGATACTTTGATCTAGTCTGAGTGAATCTTATATCAGAAGAGAAGATTCTCAAGAATAAACAAACCAGGTGCAATCAAAGTTTCAACAATCGTTAGTCAATCAAATTAATAATCGAAAACTAATAACACTGGAATTATCTAGTTTCCCACAACGGTACTCGTAGAGCTTCTTGATCCCACAGAAGTCTTTAAACGAGTGGTCGTAAGAGATTTCACCTAATTAGGATACTTTCCTCTCCGATTATATGGATTCACCAGAAACAACAAGAAATGAAGTTTGCGTGGCTCTTAGGATAGCTTGATAGAAATGAAAACTTAGGTATTTATAGACCAAGGTTATTTGGACACCAAGGGATTTCCAAAACCGAAATTATTCTTAAGATATCCAATGAATGCCCAAATTAGGTTTTCCTAATTCCAATAAATGTAGTCCAATATTTTCCGAAATTTCTCATAGAAAATCTCCAATTAGTAAATGCACATTACTAACTTTTATTCTCTAGCGTTATGCATTAATTGCTGGTAATTAAATCATACAAACCAGAAACATTAATTAAAAGATTCTCAATTTATTTCGGTACAGGATCACCTTGAGTACCAAGGAATATCTTTGAACAATAAATGATAAGAGTTAATGCTCATGTTCAAAGTATGTTGACATCTTTACACAGCAAATCCTAATTCCGAAACTACACAAGTTCATGAAGAAAATATGTAATTCATGGAAAAACGGATTTACATCTTGGAACCAGTTTTACCACACTTCCAAACAATTTTAGAATTGATTCTACCGAAATTCCAAGACTACTATGTGATCGGTCATACCAATTCACAATGGTTAGTTGTGATCAGTCCTACCAAGTCACATACATGGGTTCGGATCGGTTCTACCTAAACATGGTACCTACCTGTGATCGGTCATACCAGTCACTAGGATTGGTCATACCAATTACAAGAAAATGAGATCAAAGGATTCAGTAGGTAAACTGCAAAGTGAACAAAGATCATTAGGCACAATTCCAAACTTAAACAGTTTATTTTTCAAAGGGAAAATGTTTTGAAGACACTTCCATATAACAATTTAAATTTTGGCGAAATATTCATATGTCATAGCCTGAGCCACTATTTTTGCTGCTGAGCAGTGAGGAGACAACAAAGCTGTATATACAGATTCAGTAAAAAAACTTATCTGATTGAGTGAGAGATCATGTGATACAGTCATCTCCAAAGTACAGAATTCTAAGACGTTTAATTTGATTTATTTGATCATTATCAAATAATTCAGCAAGAGCAGCTTCTACCTGATGCGTGTCGTAACCACAACAAATTAATCGAGACATTTCCCACTAATTAACTAGTAATATAGCGGTAGTAAGGATCGTTCTCACAGAGAGCTGTGTAATTGATATGTTATTTATATTAGAAAAACAAAACAAAACAAAACAAAACAAAGGGGGATTGGATTAAAGTAAATAAGAGAATAACAAATAAAAGAAAGATGATCAAGGAGTCCTTCGTCGTTACCAAAATTTGACTCAGTAGTATACTTATCTATCTTCGTTAGAAACATTCATCACCAACAGTAGGAAAGCATCTAGAGCAGTGTTATCCCCAAAGTTCCTCTTGTAACCGGATACCGAAGCGCTCGCATATCAAGTTCTATCCAACCGAACCACCAAGTAGTAGCGCACTCAAGGTGTAACCTGATGTGTTTTGTAGTTGTAGTGGTAAAAGATTCGAACTCTAAGACTTGTGAAGGATTTTTTAGACTCAAATTAAACTCAACAATTAAATAAAGTTGTATCAAAAATATAAAGAAAACACCGAGACTCTAAATTCCACCATTAACCAATTAAGTGATATAATCTAATCAATATTCATGCAACTCTTTACGTTTAAAGTGATTCTAATATTTTGCAAAAGTAGATTTTTGGAATAACAAGTGTATTTCGAAAGCATAAAATATCAAAAACATAGGTCTAAGCATAATCTATCAAGAGAAATCACAATTGTTTAAGAAAAATCATTCAATCAATTCTCAATCAAAGCAAATAATCATATAAGAAATTGCAAAATAATTAAAATAGAATTATACCACTTTTCATGGAACAATGGCTTCCTCCGTCGCCTCGGATAAAGGGGTTTAGCTCCTCATATTAATCACTTGCTCAAAGTACATATTTATATCTCAAAAGTTGATTAAAAAAGTAAAAGAATACACTGTAGTCACTGAAGATCTAAAACAGAATCGTCGGTAAAGGTCTTCTGTGACTGCAGGAAACTGTTTATAAACGTTACTCAGCTGCTGCTGTTGAACTACGATATTCGTCTGCGACCGTTCAGTGAGGGTCGTATGTTCTTCTTCTTCTTCTCCGGCAGCAGCAGCAGCAGCAGAACTCGGTTTCCTGCAAGTTGATTTTTTTCGGCTCTATGGTGTTCTAAACTTCCCCTAAAGTCTTCCCCTTCTTCCTAGGACTCGTACCAACTCTTTTATACATCATAGGGCAAAGAAAATTTGAGAATAACTTTGGTTTTTTCCTTTCTTTTTAAGTTACGATATTTCCCGTTTTTCTTCTCTGTCGACGCATCTCTAGCTGTTTTTACCTTTCCAAACTCTCCCTGTGATAGAATCAAATCTCTCAGAAGAGTTTCTTTCCTCTTCTTCACGTTTGTTTCCAAAAATAAATCATAAAATACCCGTGATATTATTCAACCCTGTTTAATCGAGAACTAGTTATCAAGCCCAATTTGCTGCAGGAAATCACCCATACAAAGCCTGTTTAATCCTAACAGATCAATCCCAACAAGAATCAACGATTGAATCTCCTCCAAACACTTCTAAAATTCGAACCCTAATTCTGCACCGTGAAAAAATTCTTTCCTGCCAATTTTCATTTTCAAAACGTGAAGAAATGGAGTCCCCCTATCCAGTCCCGGTCTGTGCTTAGCAGCTGCTTGGAAATGGGTTACCCCTTATCCAAAATGAGAGTCCGAATAGCAAATGTCCTTCCAGATGTCTTTAACAACTTTTTGAGCCAATTTCGCCGCAAAAACATATTTCTCCAAAAACACCTACAAAGGGATAAAATACCAAAATTAGTACAAAAATGGGTACTAACAATATACACAAAAGAGATGAAAATAGACACATAAATGCGTCTATCATAACCCAATCGGAAGCTTTAAGCTATGTGAACTTAGGTTGATCCTAGCAGTTAGACTCTTAGCGCAAGGTCCACTTACTAGTATTGTCTTCACACATGATTTCTACACAGAATCCCTCTGCAAGGTCTCATGTTCTCTACTTGTGTAAGGATTATTAAACAATTACACGGATATCCTAACCCTTTACTAGCAATAGAATGATCAAAAGATTAATCCAGCGTGCACTCCAAACAATCTAATTAATCAATCATAAACCCTAGAAATAGTGAAAACAAACGATTATGTGATTAAAACTCCGAATAGATTTATATAACTAATAAAGCTTCATGCTAGAACATTGAATTCATCCTTAATCAACAAAGGTTTAGTTACACATAATTGCAAAAGAATGGGTTCCCCCTAAAGGGGTAAACCCTAGGTTTTGATGTAGAAGATGTGATATGAGAGGCAGAGATATGTAGACATCAGATCTAATTGTTGTGGAAGTCCTCTTATATAGTTTTCATGAGATCTACGTATTAGAATCCATCAGGGGCCAAGTTTCCTTGATTTGGAAGTCAAAATATGTCAAAAGGGACCCAATAGGTTTGTCTCAGTCGGCATTGTTGAATTCCCCAAAGAAGTGCCGAAAGTTGGGGTCTAAAATACACCTTCTCTATCCGAAATATGGCTACTTTCGGTAATGCTTTAGCAATGCCGAAAGTGGTGCTGTAGATTGCCATTTTTCGTCTCGACTGTTTTGGCCGTAACTTCTTCGTACGAACTCGGAATGGCCTCATTATTTCGCCGTTCTCTTCATATTTGGATTCTATTCAAGATGGTGATAAGAAATCCTTAATTTGGATGATTTGAACTTGGTTTTATAGTCCTTTTTATGTTTTCGACCTTCTTTTCTCCTTTTATTCGCACTTCTTCCACTTCTTTCGGCTCTAAACACTTGGATCCTTCGAGAACTCCACTTTATAGCTCTTTTACATCTTTTTCCATTGACTTTGAATGATTCACCCAATAAAACAAATAAAATGGAAAACAAGAGTAATACAAGGATAATATGCAAGAAATCTAACTAAAACAAGCATGGAATTAACACTAAAATCATGTGAATTTTGCACTTATAACTACCCATTATTTTTAATAGATATCTATGAGATGAGAAACTTGAGTATAATCCTGAAGATGATACTCAGTTAGTCTAACAAGTGGTTGTTACTAACCAGTCACCCAATTATCCTTCCAAATACTTATATCATGTCCGTTTGCTACCTCCCATATGTGGCATTTCCTAACAACATCTAAACCCCGGCTATACCTTGCCACACCCAAGTACCCTTCCTCTTAACCACTGAATGTAAAGGTTTTTGTTTCGGGAAATACTTGGATTTTAAGACTTTAGACGATAAAGTATCAGGCTGAGTGACAAATCTCCATGCCATTTTTGTAAGCATTGCTAGATTAAACTTTAGAAGATACACATGCTTTTCCAAACTTAGGGGTTAAAACCCCTGTTTTTAGGGTGATGAACCCACCAATATCTACGTTGTAACGTATCTAATTGTTTTAAGATGGAATCTGGAATCGGAAAACATGTCATTTGATAAGAAGCTACATCATTCAGAATAGATTGTATTTGTATTGTGATAGACGCATTTATGTGTCTATTTTCATCTCTTTTATGTATAGTGTTAGTACCCATTTTTGTACTAATTTTGGTATTTTATCCCTTGTAGGTGTTTTTGGAAAAATGGGCTTTTGCGGCGAATTTGGCTCAAAAAGTGGTTTTTGCGCTCATGGGAGAAAATTACTAAGGGACACCCAAATTACTAAAAGGTGACCACTTGCTATTCGCACCCATGGTCTGGATAAGGGGAGGTCATCCCCTTCATTTGAATTAAGATTTT